>OY804583.1:1568732-1812163 GCA_963680875.1 Bathymodiolus brooksi
CCTTAGTTATTGAGGGAGAACACTTACTTAGGCCAGATGTACAATCCTTAGTTATTAAGGGAGAACACTTACTTAGGCCAGATGTACAATCCTTAGTTATTAAGGGAGAACACTTACTTAGGCCTGATGTACAATCTGAGTTATTGAGGGAGAGCACTTACTTAGGCCTGATGTACAATCTTAGTTATTGAGGGAGAACACTTACTTAGGCCTGATGTACAATCCTTAGTTATTAAGGGAGAACACTTACTTAGGCCTGATGTACAATCCTTAGTTATTGAGGGAGAACACTTACTTAGGTCTGATGTACAATCTTAGTTATTGAGGGAGAACACTTACTTAGGTCTGATATACAATCTTAGTTATTGAGGGAGAACACTTACTTAGGTCTGATGTACAATCTTAGTTATTGAGGGAGAACACTTACTTAGGTCTGATGTACAATCCTTAGTTATTGAGGGAGAACACTTACTTAGGTCTGATGTACAATCTTAGTTATTGAGGGAGAACACTTACTTAGGTCTGATGTACAATCCTTAGTTATTGAGGGAGAACACTTACTTAGGCCTGATGTACAATCCTTAGTTATTGAGGGAGAACACTTACTTAGGCCTGATGTACAATCCCATTGGATATTGTAAATTAATGCACTTTATTCAATAAGATATTTGAATTGAATTGAAAAAAAAAAATTGAACATTTTGAAAATGAAGTCAACGTTGATAAAGCAAAGATTGTAGTAAAGGACGACTACCTTGATTGTAGTAAAGGACGACTACCTTGTAGTAAAGGACGACTACCTTGTAGTAAAGGACGACTACCTTGAGAAATTTTCTTTTTAATTATAACGACACTAATACTGAGATAGTTGAAGATTTCAATTATTTAGAAATGTATTTTTCTCAGACCTGAAATCATCTTTCTTAAAAAAACATTTAAATAAAGCTACTGTATGTATGAACTAATTAAAAATCTGTCTATAAGCTGTCAACTTGATCTATAGGAGGATTCTGGTGTTTAACACCACTTTCAGCAATATTTGAGTTATACCGTGTCAGACTTGATCTTTAATTATGATGAATTGGTAAAACCTATATTATTAAACAGCTGTGAGATCTGGGGTTTTGGCAATAATTACATTTTGGAAAAGATACATGTGAAATTTTGTAAGATTATTCTTCACCTAAATCTACAACTCCAAACTGTTTGATATACAGAGAGCTTGGTCATTATACTTTAGATATAGACATACAACTTAGAAATATCTTGTACTGGGCGAAATTGATTACAAAAACCACTTTTCTTTTGGCCATTGTGTTGTCTGTTCTTCTTCGATATATGGATTCTGATTACCCCTTTGGTATCTTCAAACTCTTCTTATAATTTCCAGGTATCTAAACTACACAGTATGTTGTTATTCCCCCTTGATACTTTCCTGAAGAATGATTTAAAAGGTGTTAAAGGTGACCTACGTAAACCAATAGACAAGTCATGGAAAGATTATGAGACTAAATCGTAAGTACAAACTGTTACATTGAAACAATACAAACTTAAACTAGAATCCAGTGTAAACCAATAGACAAGTCATGGAAAGATTATGAGACTAAATCGTAAGTACAAACTGTTACATTGAAACAATACAAACTTAAACTAGAATCCAGTGTAAACCAATAGACAAGTCATGGAAAGATTATGAGACTAAATCGTAAGTACAAACTGTTACATTGAAACAATACAAACTTAAACTAGAATCCAGTGTACACCAATAGACAAGTCATGGAAAGATTATGAGACTAAATCGTAAGTACAAACTGTTACAGTGAAACAATACAAACTTAAACTAGAATCCAGTGTAAACCAATAGACAAGTCATGGAAAGATTATGAGACTAAATCGTAAGTACAAACTGTTACAGTGAAACAATACAAACTTAAACTAGAATCCAGTGTAAACCAATAGACAAGTCATGGAAAGATTATGAGACTAAATCGTAAGTACACACTGTTACAGTGAAACAATACAAACTTAAACTAGAATCCAGTGTAAACCAATAGACAAGTCATGGAAAGATTATGAGACTAAATCGTAAGTACAAACTGTTACATTGAAACAATACAAACTTAAACTAGAATCCAGTGTAAACCAATAGACAAGTCATGGAAAGATTATGAGACTAAATCGTAAGTACAAACTGTTACATTGAAACAATACAAACTTAAACTAGAATCCAGTGTAAACCAATAGACAAGTCATGGAAAGATTATGAGACTAAATCGTAAGTACAAACTGTTACATTGAAACAATACAAACTTAAACTAGAATCCAGTGTAAACCAATAGACAAGTCATGGAAAGATTATGAGACTAAATCGTAAGTACACACTGTTACAGTGAAACAATACAAACTTAAACTAGAATCCAGTGTAAACCAATAGACAAGTCATGGAAAGATTATGAGACTAAATCGTAAGTACAAACTGTTACATTGAAACAATACAAACTTAAACTAGAATCCAGTGTAAACCAATAGACAAGTCATGGAAAGATTATGAGACTAAATCGTAAGTACAAACTGTTACATTGAAACAATACAAACTTAAACTAGAATCCAGTGTAAACCAATAGACAAGTCATGGAAAGATTATGAGACTAAATCGTAAGTACAAACTGTTACATTGAAACAATACAAACTTAAACTAGAATCCAGTGTAAACCAATAGACAAGTCATGGAAAGATTATGAGACTAAATCGTAAGTACAAACTGTTACATTGAAACAATACAAACTTAAACTAGAATCCAGTGTACACCAATAGACAAGTCATGGAAAGATTATGAGACTAAATCGTAAGTACAAACTGTTACAGTGAAACAATACAAACTTAAACTAGAATCCAGTGTAAACCAATAGACAAGTCATGGAAAGATTATGAGACTAAATCGTAAGTACAAACTGTTACATTGAAACAATACAAACTTAAACTAGAATCCAGTGTAAACCAATAGACAAGTCATGGAAAGATTATGAGACTAAATCGTAAGTACAAACTGTTACATTGAAACAATACAAACTTAAACTAGAATCCAGTGTAAACCAATAGACAAGTCATGGAAAGATTATGAGACTAAATCGTAAGTACAAACTGTTACTTTGAAACAATACAAACTTAAACTAGAATCCAGTGTAAACCAATAGACAAGTCATGGAAAGATTATGAGACTAAATCGTAAGTACAAACTGTTACATTGAAACAATACAAACTTAAACTAGAATCCAGTGTAAACCAATAGACAAGTCATGGAAAGATTATGAGACTAAATCGTAAGTACAAACTGTTACATTGAAACAATACAAACTTAAACTAGAATCCAGTGTAAACCAATAGACAAGTCATGGAAAGATTATGAGACTAAATCGTAAGTACAAACTGTTACAGTGAAACAATACAAACTTAAACTAGAATCCAGTGTAAACCAATAGACAAGTCATGGAAAGATTATGAGACTAAATCGTAAGTACAAACTGTTACAGTGAAACAATACAAACTTAAACTAGAATCCAGTGTAAACCAATAGACAAGTCATGGAAAGATTATGAGACTAAATCGTAAGTACAAACTGTTACATTGAAACAATACAAACTTAAACTAGAATCCAGTGTAAACCAATAGACAAGTCATGGAAAGATTATGAGACTAAATCGTAAGTACAAACTGTTACAGTGAAACAATACAAACTTAAACTAGAATCCAGTGTAAACCAATAGACAAGTCATGGAAAGATTATGAGACTAAATCGTAAGTACAAACTGTTACATTGAAACAATACAAACTTAAACTAGAATCCAGTGTAAACCAATAGACAAGTCATGGAAAGATTATGAGACTAAATCGTAAGTACAAACTGTTACATTGAAACAATACAAACTTAAACTAGAATCCAGTGTAAACCAATAGACAAGTCATGGAAAGGTTATGAGACTAAATCGTAAGTACAAACTGTTACATTGAAACAATACAAACTTAAACTAGAATCCAGTGTAAACCAATAGACAAGTCATGGAAAGATTATGAGACTAAATCGTAAGTACAAACTGTTACATTGAAACAATACAAACTTAAACTAGAATCCAGTGTAAACCAATAGACAAGTCATGGAAAGATTATGAGACTAAATCGTAAGTACAAACTGTTACAGTGAAACAATACAAACTTAAACTAGAATCCAGTGTAAACCAATAGACAAGTCATGGAAAGATTATGAGACTAAATCGTAAGTACAAACTGTTACATTGAAACAATACAAACTTAAACTAGAATCCAGTGTAAACCAATAGACAAGTCATGGAAAGATTATGAGACTAAATCGTAAGTGCAAACTGTTACTTTGAAACAATACAAACTTAAACTAGAATCCAGTGTAAACCAATAGACAAGTCATGGAAAGATTATGAGACTAAATCGTAAGTACAAACTGTTACATTGAAACAATACAAACTTAAACTAGAATCCAGTGTAAACCAATAGACAAGTCATGGAAAGATTATGAGACTAAATCGTAAGTACAAACTGTTACATTGAAACAATACAAACTTAAACTAGAATCCAGTGTAAACCAATAGACAAGTCATGGAAAGATTATGAGACTAAATCGTAAGTACAAACTGTTACATTGAAACAATACAAACTTAAACTAGAATCCAGTGTAAACCAATAGACAAGTCATGGAAAGATTATGAGACTAAATCGTAAGTACAAACTGTTACATTGAAACAATACAAACTTAAACTAGAATCCAGTGTAAACCAATAGACAAGTCATGGAAAGGTTATGAGACTAAATCGTAAGTACAAACTGTTACATTGAAACAATACAAACTTAAACTAGAATCCAGTGTAAACCAATAGACAAGTCATGGAAAGATTATGAGACTAAATCGTAAGTACAAGCAGTTACAGTGCAACAATACAAACTTAAACTAGAATCCAGTGTAAACCAATAGACAAGTCATGGAAAGATTATGAGACTAAATCGTAAGTACAAACTGTTACATTGAAACAATACAAACTTAAACTAGAATCCAGTGTAAACCAATAGACAAGTCATGGAAAGATTATGAGACTAAATCGTAAGTACAAACTGTTACATTGAAACAATACAAACTTAAACTAGAATCCAGTGTAAACCAATAGACAAGTCATGGAAAGATTATGAGACTAAATCGTAAGTACAAACTGTTACATTGAAACAATACAAACTTAAACTAGAATCCAGTGTAAACCAATAGACAAGTCATGGAAAGGTTATGAGACTAAATCGTAAGTACAAACTGTTACATTGAAACAATACAAACTTAAACTAGAATCCAGTGTAAACCAATAGACAAGTCATGGAAAGATTATGAGACTAAATCGTAAGTACAAACTGTTACATTGAAACAATACAAACTTAAACTAGAATCCAGTGTAAACCAATAGACAAGTCATGGAAAGATTATGAGACTAAATCGTAAGTACAAACAGTTACAGTGAAACAATACAAACTTAAACTAGAATCCAGTGTAAACCAATAGACAAGTCATGGAAAGATTATGAGACTAAATAGTAAGTACAAACAGTTACATTGAAACAATACAAACTTAAACTAGAATCCAGTGTAAACCAATAGACAAGTCATGGAAAGATTATGAGACTAAATCGTAAGTACACACTGTTACAGTGAAACAATACAAACTTAAACTAGAATCCAGTGTAAACCAATAGACAAGTCATGGAAAGATTATGAGACTAAATAGTAAGTACAAACTGTTACATTGAAACAATACAAACTTAAACTAGAATCCAGTGTAAACCAATAGACAAGTCATGGAAAGATTATGAGACTAAATCGTAAGTACAAACTGTTACATTGAAACAATACAAACTTAAACTAGAATCCAGTGTAAACCAATAGACAAGTCATGGAAAGATTATGAGACTAAATCGTAAGTACAAACAGTTACAGTGAAACAATACAAACTTAAACTAGAATCCAGTGTAAACCAATAGACAAGTCATGGAAAGATTATGAGACTAAATCGTAAGTACAAACAGTTACATTGAAACAATACAAACTTAAACTAGAATCCAGTGTAAACCAATAGACAAGTCATGGAAAGATTATGAGACTAAATCGTAAGTACAAACTGTTACAGTGAAACAATACAAACTTAAACTAGAATCCAGTGTAAACCAATAGACAAGTCATGGAAAGATTATGAGACTAAATAGTAAGTACAAACTGTTACATTGAAACAATACAAGCTTAAACTAGAATCCAGTGTAAACCAATAGACAAGTCATGGAAAGATTATGAGACTAAATCGTAAGTACAAACTGTTACAGTGAAACAATACAAACTTAAACTAGAATCCAGTGTAAACCAATAGACAAGTCATGGAAAGATTATGAGACTAAATCGTAAGTACACACTGTTACAGTGAAACAATACAAACTTAAACTAGAATCCAGTGTAAACCAATAGACAAGTCATGGAAAGATTATGAGACTAAATCGTAAGTACAAACTGTTACATTGAAACAATACAAACTTAAACTAGAATCCAGTGTAAACCAATAGACAAGTCATGGAAAGATTATGAGACTAAATCATAAGTACAAACTGTTACTTTGAAACAATACAAACTTAAACTAGAATCCAGTGTAAACCAATAGACAAGTCATGGAAAGATTATGAGACTAAATCGTAAGTACAAACTGTTACATTGAAACAATACAAACTTAAACTAGAATCCAGTGTAAACCAATAGACAAGTCATTGAAAGATTATGAGACTAAATCGTAAGTACAAACTGTTACATTGAAACAATACAAACTTAAACTAGAATCCAGTGTAAACCAATAGACAAGTCATGGAAAGATTATGAGACTAAATCGTAAGTACAAACTGTTACATTGAAACAATACAAACTTAAACTAGAATCCAGTGTAAACCAATAGACAAGTCATGGAAAGGTTATGAGACTAAATCGTAAGTACAAACTGTTACATTGAAACAATACAAACTTAAACTAGAATCCAGTGTAAACCAATAGACAAGTCATGGAAAGATTATGAGACTAAATCGTAAGTACAAACAGTTACAGTGAAACAATACAAACTTAAACTAGAATCCAGTGTAAACCAATAGACAAGTCATGGAAAGATTATGAGACTAAATCGTAAGTACAAACTGTTACATTGAAACAATACAAACTTAAACTAGAATCCAGTGTAAACCAATAGACAAGTCATGGAAAGATTATTAGACTAAATCGTAAGTACAAACAGTTACATTGAAACAATACAAACTTAAACTAGAATCCAGTGTAAACCAATAGACAAGTCATGGAAAGATTATGAGACTAAATCGTAAGTACAAACTGTTACTTTGAAACAATACAAACTTAAACTAGAATCCAGTGTAAACCAATAGACAAGTCATGGAAAGGTTATGAGACTAAATCGTAAGTACAAACTGTTACATTGAAACAATACAAACTTAAACTAGAATCCAGTGTAAACCAATAGACAAGTCATGGAAAGATTATGAGACTAAATCGTAAGTACAAGCAGTTACAGTGAAACAATACAAACTTAAACTAGAATCCAGTGTAAACCAATAGACAAGTCATGGAAAGATTATGAGACTAAATCGTAAGTACAAACTGTTACAGTGAAACAATACAAACTTAAACTAGAATCCAGTGTAAACCAATAGACAAGTCATGGAAAGATTATGAGACTAAATCGTAAGTACAAACTGTTACATTGAAACAATACAAACTTAAACTAGAATCCAGTGTAAACCAATAGACAAGTCATGGAAAGATTATGAGACTAAATCGTAAGTACAAACTGTTACATTGAAACAATACAAACTTAAACTAGAATCCAGTGTAAACCAATAGACAAGTCATGGAAAGGTTATGAGACTAAATCGTAAGTACAAACTGTTACATTGAAACAATACAAACTTAAACTAGAATCCAGTGTAAACCAATAGACAAGTCATGGAAAGATTATGAGACTAAATTGTAAGTACAAACTGTTACATTGAAACAATACAAACTTAAACTAGAATCCAGTGTAAACCAATAGACAAGTCATGGAAAGATTATGAGACTAAATCGTAAGTACAAACAGTTACAGTGAAACAATACAAACTTAAACTAGAATCCAGTGTAAACCAATAGACAAGTCATGGAAAGATTATGAGACTAAATAGTAAGTACAAACAGTTACATTGAAACAATACAAACTTAAACTAGAATCCAGTGTAAACCAATAGACAAGTCATGGAAAGATTATGAGACTAAATCGTAAGTACAAACTGTTACAGTGAAACAATACAAACTTAAACTAGAATCCAGTGTAAACCAATAGACAAGTCATGGAAAGATTATGAGACTAAATCGTAAGTACAAACTGTTACATTGAAACAATACAAACTTAAACTAGAATCCAGTGTAAACCAATAGACAAGTCATGGAAAGATTATGAGACTAAATCGTAAGTACAAACTGTTACAGTGAAACAATACAAACTTAAACTAGAATCCAGTGTAAACCAATAGACAAGTCATGGAAAGATTATGAGACTAAATCGTAAGTACACACTGTTACAGTGAAACAATACAAACTTAAACTAGAATCCAGTGTAAACCAATAGACAAGTCATGGAAAGATTATGAGACTAAATCGTAAATACAAACTGTTACATTGAAACAATACAAACTTAAACTAGAATCCAGTGTAAACCAATAGACAAGTCATGGAAAGATTATGAGACTAAATCGTAAGTACAAACAGTTACATTGAAACAATACAAACTTAAACTAGAATCCAGTGTAAACCAATAGACAAGTCATGGAAAGATTATGAGACTAAATCGTAAGTACAAACTGTTACATTGAAACAATACAAACTTAAATAAAGTCCCAATGTAGGAAATCTTTCTTTATTTAACCTGTGTATGTTTGTTTGTTTGTTTGTTTGTTTGATGGTGTGTAATGCCACTTTCAACAACATTTCAGCTATATCATGGCAATCAGTTTTATTGGTGGATGAAACTGGAGGACCCGGAGAAAACCACCAATCTATCGCAAGTCACGGACAACCTTTATCACAATGTTGTACACCTTGCCCTGATCAAGATTCAAACTCACAACATCAGTGGTGATAGGCACTGATTGCAAAGGTAGTTGTAACTACCATATGATCACGGCCATTATGGCACTTTGAAAATTACAAAATAAGGTGCACTCGACTCGCAGCCGCAAGTGATAAAGTTTACAAGAACTTTGCTTATCCATGGTCGGTGGTTCTCTTCTGGTACTCCGGCTTCTTCCACCACTAAAACTGGTCACCCTGATATAGCTGAAATATTGCTGAAAGTGGCGTTAAACACAATCAAAATCAAATCAAATCTTTCAAATTAGAGGGAGAAGTGACTTCTGTTTCAGAGAGATCACAGGGAGAAGACACTTCTGTTTCAGAGAGATCACAGGGAAAAGTGACTTCTGTTTCAGAGAGATCACAGGGAGAAGTGACTTCTGTTTCAGAGAGATCACAGGGAGAAGTGACTTCTGTTTCAGAGAGATCACAAGGAGAAGTGACTTCTGTTTCACAGAGATCACAAGGAGAAGTGACTTCTGTTTCAGAGAGATCACAAGGAGAAGTGACTTCTGTTTCAGAGAGATCACAAGGAGAAGTGACTTCTGTTTCAGAGAGATCACAAGGAGAAGTGACTTCTGTTTCAGAGAGATCACAGGGAGAAGTGACTTCTGTTTCAGAGAGATCACAGGGAGAAGTGACTTCTGTTTCAGAGAGATCACAAGGAGAAGTGACTTCTGTTTCAGAGAGATCACAAGGAGAAGTGACTTCTGTTTCAGAGAGATCACAGGGAGAAGTGACTTCTGTTTCAGAGAGATCACAGGGATAAGTGACTTCTGTTTCACAGAGATCACAAGGAAAAGTGACTTCTGTTTCAGAGAGATCACAGGGAGAAGTGACTTCTGTTTCAGAGAGATCACAAGGAGAAGTGAATTCTGTTTCAGAGAGATCACAAGGAGAAGTGACTTCTGTTTCAGAGAGATCATAGGGAGAAGTGACTTCTGTTTCAGAGAGATCACAGGGAGAAGTGACTTCTGTTTCAGAGAGATCACAAGGAAAAGTGACTTCTGTTTCAGAGAGATCACAGGGAGAAGTGACTTCTGTTTCAGAGAGATCACAAGGAGAAGTGACTTCTGTTTCAGAGAGATCACAAGGAGAAGTGACTTCTGTTTCAGAGAGATCACAGGGAGAAGTGACTTCTGTTTCAGAGAGATCACAGGGAGAAGTGACTTCTGTTTCAGAGAGATCACAAGGAGAAGTGACTTCTGTTTCAGATCTAGAGAGATCACAGGGAGAACTTAAGTGGTAAAAGATCACATTTAAATCTTCTCCTCTGAAACTGCAGTTTTTTTAATTGATAACACAAGAGAGCTTCCAGCAATATGCAGACAGATGTCCTCTGTTTCTTATGGTTACGGAAATAAACTCAACCGAGAGGCCAACAAAAACTCAATTTCCTAATCTGAACTTTCTTGTTTTACCTCCAATTTTAATACAGTTTTTTGCAAATTTTTGCTATTTTATTTTGAAAAGGGGTCTAGGAGGTGCCAAATTATGATATTTAGCATATTTGAAAGGCATATTTAACAATTAGTAAAAGAAGACAAATGTCCAAAAGACAATGGGTCCAGCAAAATACAGTGTCCTCACTTTTAATATACACTTTTTCTACATTCCCTTGTCGACATGCTGCACTCGTATCATGCTTCACTCTGCGTAGCCCTTTATTTTAATGGTGATGTCTTGTAGTAAAAAGTTAGTCATGTGATTATAGAAAAAGTTAGTCATGTGATTATATAAAAAGTTAGTCATGTGATTATATAAAAAGTTAGTCATGTGATTATATAAAAAGTTAGTCATGTGATTATATAAAAAGTTAGTCATGTAATTATATAAAAAGTTAGTCATGTGATTATATAAAAAGTTAGTCATGTGATTATATAAAAAGTTAGTCATGTAATTATATAAAAAGTTAGTCATGTAATTATATAAAAAGTTAGTCATGTAATTATATTACTTTATTAGGACAAAGATTGAGAAAGAAAAGAGACAGATAGCTAAAGATCATGGCTTTATAAGGGATGCAATCCCAGGAGCTGAGGTATTTAGATCATTTTCAGTTTTTAGGTCACCTGGTCCCGTTACTTTATACCCTTTGAAACTTTAATGCCAAACGGGATAACACAATACATGTATGATAGAAGTTACTCTCTGAACTTTTTTTCATCATGAATTATGTCATATTGTACATTAACAATTGTATCAGTTGTTCATGATATAGTTGAAATGATTAGATTTGAAAAATGATATTCAAAAATAATTTTATCCCATAAATAACAAAAATGTGTGCAAAGACACAAATATATAAATATGGTTACAGTTAAAATACAGAGTTGCAATGAATTAAAATACAGAGGTACAAAAAGTCTTGAATCATGTTAAAAAGTGCAAAGACAATCTTACAAATCTGAACAGTTTTAACAAAGTCACAGAAAAAAATAATACAAAGTATCACACAAAAAACAACAACAATAACTTATACTTATTCATTATTGGAGGGGGGGGGGAGGAGGGGGGAAGGGGGGTTGTGCTAGACCCCTGAACAGCAAATAAACAGAAGACAAAGAATGGAAGTTCAACTAAGTTACTCTAAGTAATATATTCTGTGTATGTATTAGTTGACAATTGTACTTTTGAAGAAGATTTATTCCTGTTCAAGTTTCAGGTTTTTTGTGGTTTGGTATTTTTTTAAGGAAATACAGGTAGCTAAATATTTGTGGGTCAAAATGTATTATTGATATGAAACATAATGAATTAATTTGGTATTTTTATATACTTGTAGATTGCTGAAGAAATGGAGAAGGAAAGAAAAGTTTTTCAGTTACAGTTGTGTGAGGTATTTGATTAGAATTGTAATTTCAAAATATATCGTGATTTAAAAAATATACGTGAATTACTGTTGTGTAACAACAAACAACATAGTTTCAAACATCATCTTTAAAAATCTTAGTTTAATAGTTTAACAGAATATGATGACGTTCTAAAAAGTCTTAAATACCAACTACTGGAGAATTGTACATTAGTTGTGAAATGTGAGCTCCATACATAGGAATCATTGGGATATCAAGATATATTGTAAATCGTTGTTTGTCCTTTTGTACTTTTTCTTTTGGCCATTGTGTTGTCTGTTTTTCTTCGATATACGGATTCTGATTACCGCTTTGGTATCTTCAAACTCTTCTTATCAAGGTTATGACAAAATTGAAGTCCTCTCTTTTGTCATAAAGTCAGGTAGAAAGTTGACCATTTGTTTCAAATTTGAGGTAAATATCAAGAAATGAGGCAGAGCCAGGTGTTTCTGTTGTTTCTTTCAATTGTTCTCTTTACGAGGCTTGCCGAGTTAGAGAACGATTGTAATCTTACCCAAGGGTGTCGGAGATTTCCCTATCTTGTACTTTTCCTGATGTTTGATTTTATTTCTCATTAAATGCCTAGTTGTTTTTGTTTACATTCCATCGAGCATTTTCCCGCAATTTATTTTTCCATTGCTGAAGTAAATATTCGATTTATCCATATGCAACCGTATCTCGGCAGTATTTCAAATGTATTTCATCATAAAGTACAATGTATGTAATAAATATATTATAAATGTTACTGCAACAGAGATAAATACCTGTAAAAAAATATTTGAATTTGGTCAAAGGGAGGTAATTTCTTTCTTTACGTTAGTTACTAACAAGGGAGAGCACTCTATTATTTACTCAAAGTAAACAAACATTGACTGGAAGAGAGCCTGAAAAAAGAATCAAACACCGTGAAAGGTGCACGTTAGCTAGCAGAATATAATACATAAATGAATTTAAAAATACTTATGTAGTAGAATCATGGTTAATTGTTTATTTTAAAAGGAAAAGCATGGAGATATTGGGAGACAGTCTACATAAACTGCACAGCATGCATTTGCCGGTAAAACGCACGTGATTTTTTTGTCTTGCACCAGTGCAAGATAAGAAAATCTCACATGGCTAAAAATAGGTACTGGTCGGTCTCAAAAGTGAGAAAAAAGGCTTCTGTCATTTTTATGTCTTGAATAAGTTTTTACATAAACCCTGCCTCATATAAACGTAGGTGTAAAATATGGGAACCAATATTTGAAAATGTTGAAATATATTCTTAGGAGTCCCAAATCCAATTTAACCCAACTTTCAATAAATGATAATTGATAATGGTGAGATACAGGAAAACCTGTCTAAACCGAACCCCTTTGGGAATGAACAATTTGTTCAGTTTAGACAGGTGTTTGGTTTACACAGGTTCAAATTACATAGCCATTTAATAGATGGAACTGTAACGTCTGTCTGGTTTAGGCAAGTTTTCGGTTTACTCAGGGTTCTGTTTAGGCAGATTTTCGGTTTACTCAGGGTTCTGTTTAGGCAGGTTTTCAGTTTACTCAGGGTTCTGTTTAGGCAGGTTTTTGGTTTACTCAGGGTTCTGTTTAGGCAGATTTTCGGTTTACTCAGGGTTCTGTTTAGGCAGGTTTTTGGTTTACTCAGGGTTCTGTTTAGGCAGGTTTTTCGGTTTACTCAGGGTCTGGTTTAGGCAGGTTTTCGGTTTACTCAGGGTTCTGTTTAGGCAGGTTTTCGGTTTACTCAGGGTTCTGTTTAGGCAGGTTTTCGGTTTACTCAGGGTCTGGTTTAGGCAGGTTTTCGGTTTACTCTGGGTTCTGTTTAGGCAGGTTTTTGGTTTACTCAGGGTTCTGTTTAGGCAGGTTTTCGGTTTAATGAGGGTCTGGTTTAGGCAGGTTTTCGGTTTACTCAGGGTTCTGTTTAGGCAGGTTTTTGGTTTACTCAGGGTTCTGTTTAGGTAGGTTTTCGGTTTACTCAGGGTTCTGTTTAGGCAAGTTTTTGGTTTACTCAGGGTCTGGTTTAGGCAGGTTTTCAGTTTACTCAGGGTTCTGTTTAGGCAGGTTTTCGGTTTACTCAGGGTTCTGTTTAGGCAGGTTTTTGGTTTACTCAGGGTCTGATTTAGGCAGGTTTTTGGTTTACACAGGGTTTTGTTTAGGCAGGTTTTTGGTTTACTCAGGGTTCTGTTTAGGCAGGTTTTCGGTTTACTCAGGGTCTGATTTAGGCAGGTTTTCGGTTTACTCAGGGTCTGGTTTAGGCAGGTTTTCGGTTTACGCAGGGTTCTGTTTAACCAGGTTTTTGGTTTACTCAGGGTTCTGTTTAGTGAGGTTTCACTGTAATTTATAACCAGTTGAGCCTCTGGTTTTATTTTCAGATGTATCAAACATTCATTGTATGACAAAATATCATATACCATCAACTAGAAACTAATAAGGGAAGTTAATGAAAGGTTTAATACAAAATGTCTATTGATTATGTTTCAGTACTTGATACGAGTGAATGAAATTAAAGGGAAGTTAATGAAAGGTTTAATACAAAATGTCTATTGATTATGTTTCAGTACTTGATACGAGTGAACGAAATTAAAGGGAAGTTAATGAAAGGTTTAATACAAAATGTCTATTGATTATGTTTCAGTACTTGATACGAGTGAACGAAATTAAAGGGAAGTTAATGAAAGGTTTAATACAAAATGTCTATTGATTATGTTTCAGTACTTGATTCGAGTGAATGAAATTAAAGGGAAGTTAATGAAAGGTTTAATACAAAATGTCTATTGATTATGTTTCAGTACTTGATACGAGTGAACGAAATTAAAACTAAGAAAGGAGTTGATTTACTGCTTCATTTAGTAGATTACTACAGAGCTCTAACAATGTAAGTAAACTCTAATTTATTTAAGTAGTCTGACCAAACTCGTTCAGGCTTTATCTTCTATGAAGATAATCAATATTTATTTCGTTCAAACTATACTTCTTCAAATGATGCTCTAAATTTATTTAAGTAGTCTGTTCAAGCTCATTCAAATTGTACCTCCTCAAATGATGCTCTAAATTTATTTAAGTAGTCTGTTCAAGCTTGTTCAAACTATACTTCTTCAAATGATGCTCTAAATTTATTTAAGTAGTCTGTTCAAGCTCATTCAAACTACTTCCTCAAATGATGCTCTAAATTTATTTAAGTAGTCTGTTCAAGCTCATTCAAACTGTACTTCTTCAAATGATGCTCTAAATTTATTTAAGTAGTCTGTTCAAGCTCATTCAAACTACTTCTTCAAATGATGCTCTAAATTTATTTAAGTAGTCTGTTCAAGCTCATTCAAACTGTACTTCTTCAAATGATGCTCTAAATTTATTTAAGTAGTCTGTTCAAGCTCATTCAAACTACTTCTTCAAATGATGCTCTAAATTTATTTAAGTAGTCTGTTCAAGCTCATTCAAACTACTTCTTCAAATGATGCTCTAAATTTATTTAAGTAGTCTGTTCAAGCTCATTCAAACTATACTTCTTCAAATGATGCTCTAAATTTATTTAAGTAGTCTGTTCAAGCTCATTCAAATTGTACTTCCTCAAATGATGCTCTAAATTTATTTAAGTAGTCTGTTCAAGCTCATTCAAACTGTACTTCTTCAAATGATGCTCTAAATTTATTTAAGTAGTCTGTTCAAGCTCATTCAAACTACTTCTTCAAATGATGCTCTAAATTTATTTAAGTAGTCTGTTCAAGCTCATTCAAACTGTACTTCTTCAAATGATGCTCTAAATTTATTTAAGTAGTCTGTTCAAGCTCATTCAAATTGTACTTCCTCAAATGATGCTCTAAATTTATTTAAGTAGTCTGTTCAAGCTCATTCAAACTGTACTTCTTCAAATGATGCTCTAAATTTATTTAAGTAGTCTGTTCAAGCTCATTCAAACTACTTCTTCAAATGATGCTCTAAATTTATTTAAGTAGTCTGTTCAAGCTCATTCAAACTGTACTTCTTCAAATGATGCTCTAAATTTATTTAAGTAGTCTGTTCAAGCTCATTCAAACTACTTCTTCAAATGATGCTCTAAATTTATTTAAGTAGTCTGTTCAAGCTCATTCAAACTACTTCTTCAAATGATGCTCTAAATTTATTTAAGTAGTCTGTTCAAGCTCATTCAAATTGTACTTCCTCAAATGATGCTCTAAATTTATTTAAGTAGTCTGTTCAAGCTCATTCAAACTGTACTTCTTCAAATGATGCTCTAAATTTATTTAAGTAGTCTGTTCAAGCTCATTCAAACTACTTCTTCAAATGATGCTCTAAATTTATTTAAGTAGTCTGTTCAAGCTCATTCAAACTATACTTCTTCAAATGATGCTCTAAATTTATTTAAGTAGTCTGTTCAAGCTCATTCAAATTGTACTTCCTCAAATGATGCTCTAAATTTATTTAAGTAGTCTGTTCAAGCTCATTCAAACTGTACTTCTTCAAATGATGCTCTAAATTTATTTAAGTAGTCTGTTCAAGCTCATTCAAACTACTTCTTCAAATGATGCTCTAAATTTATTTAAGTAGTCTGTTCAAGCTCATTCAAACTATACTTCTTCAAATGATGCTCTAAATTTATTTAAGTAGTCTGTTCAAGCTCATTCAAATTGTACTTCCTCAAATGATGCTCTAAATTTATTTAAGTAGTCTGTTCAAGCTCATTCAAACTGTACTTCTTCAAATGATGCTCTAAATTTATTTAAGTAGTCTGTTCAAGCTCATTCAAACTACTTCTTCAAATGATGCTCTAAATTTATTTAAGTAGTCTGTTCAAGCTCATTCAAACTATACTTCTTCAAATGATGCTCTAAATTTATTTAAGTAGTCTGTTCAAGCTCATTCAAACTGTACTTCTTCAAATGATGCTCTAAATTTATTTAAGTAGTCTGTTCAAGCTCATTCAAACTACTTCTTCAAATGATGCTCTAAATTTATTTAAGTAGTCTGTTCAAGCTCATTCAAACTGTACTTCTTCAAATGATGCTCTAAATTTATTTAAGTAGTCTGTTCAAGCTCATTCAAACTACTTCTTCAAATGATGCTCTAAATTTATTTAAGTAGTCTGTTCAAGCTCATTCAAACTACTTCTTCAAATGATGCTCTAAATTTATTTAAGTAGTCTGTTCAAGCTCATTCAAACTACTTCTTCAAATGATGCTCTAAATTTATTTAAGTAGTCTGTTCAAGCTCATTCAAACTGTACTTCTTCAAATGATGCTCTAAATTTATTTAAGTAGTCTGTTCAAGCTCATTCAAACTGTACTTCTTCAAATGATGCTCTAAATTTATTTAAGTAGTCTGTTCAAGCTCATTCAAACTGTACTTCTTCAAATGATGCTCTAAATTTATTTAAGTAGTCTGTTCAAGCTCATTCAAACTACTTCTTCAAATGATGCTCTAAATTTATTTAAGTAGTCTGTTCAAGCTCATTCAAACTACTTCTTCAAATGATGCTCTAAATTTATTTAAGTAGTCTGTTCAAGCTCATTCAAATTGTACTTCCTCAAATGATGCTCTAAATTTATTTAAGTAGTCTGTTCAAGCTCATTCAAACTGTACTTCTTCAAATGATGCTCTAAATTTATTTAAGTAGTCTGTTCAAGCTCATTCAAACTACTTCTTCAAATGATGCTCTAAGTTTATTTAAGTAGTCTGTTCAAGCTCATTCAAACTATACTTCTTCAAATGATGCTCTAAATTTATTTAAGTAGTCTGTTCAAGCTCATTCAAATTGTACTTCCTCAAATGATGCTCTAAATTTATTTAAGTAGTCTGTTCAAGCTCATTCAAACTGTACTTCTTCAAATGATGCTCTAAATTTATTTAAGTAGTCTGTTCAAGCTCATTCAAACTACTTCTTCAAATGATGCTCTAAATTTATTTAAGTAGTCTGTTCAAGCTCATTCAAACTATACTTCTTCAAATGATGCTCTAAATTTATTTAAGTAGTCTGTTCAAGCTCATTCAAATTGTACTTCCTCAAATGATGCTCTAAATTTATTTAAGTAGTCTGTTCAAGCTCATTCAAACTGTACTTCTTCAAATGATGCTCTAAATTTATTTAAGTAGTCTGTTCAAGCTCATTCAAACTACTTCTTCAAATGATGCTCTAAATTTATTTAAGTAGTCTGTTCAAGCTCATTCAAACTATACTTCTTCAAATGATGCTCTAAATTTATTTAAGTAGTCTGTTCAAGCTCATTCAAACTGTACTTCTTCAAATGATGCTCTAAATTTATTTAAGTAGTCTGTTCAAGCTCATTCAAACTACTTCTTCAAATGATGCTCTAAATTTATTTAAGTAGTCTGTTCAAGCTCATTCAAATTGTACTTCCTCAAATGATGCTCTAAATTTATTTAAGTAGTCTGTTCAAGCTCATTCAAACTGTACTTCTTCAAATGATGCTCTAAATTTATTTAAGTAGTCTGTTCAAGCTCATTCAAACTATACTTCTTCAAATGATGCTCTAAATTTATTTAAGTAGTCTGTTCAAGCTCATTCAAACTATACTTCTTCAAATGATGCTCTAAATTTATTTAAGTAGTCTGTTCAAGCTCATTCAAACTATACTTCTTTAAATGATGCTCTAAATTTATTTAAGTAGTCTGTTCAAGCTCATTCAAACTACTTCTTCAAATGATGCTCTAAATTTATTTAAGTAGTCTGTTCAAGCTTGTTCAAACTACTTCTTCAAATGATGCTCTAAATTTATTTAAGTAGTCTGTTCAAGCTTGTTCAAACTATGCTTCTTTAAATGATGCTCTAAATTTATTTAAGTAGTCTCTTCAAGCTTGTTCAAACTGTACTTCTTTAAATGATGCTCTCAATTTATTTAAGTAGTCTGTTCAAGCTCATTCAAACTGTACTTCTTTAAATGATGCTCTAAATTTATTTAAGTAGTCTGTTCAAGCTCATTCAAACTACTTCTTCAAATGATGCTCTAAATTTATTTAAGTAGTCTGTTCAAGCTCATTCAAACTATACTTCTTCAAATGATGCTCTAAATTTATTTAAGTAGTCTGTTCAAGCTCATTCAAACTATACTTCTTCAAATGATGCTCTAAATTTATTTAAGTAGTCTGTTCAAGCTCATTCAAACTATGCTTCTTTAAATGATGCTCTAAATTTATTTAAGTAGTCTGTTCAAGCTTGTTCAAACTGTACATCTTTAAATGATGCTCTAAATTTATTTAAGTAGTCTGTTCAAGCTTGTTCAAACTATACTTCTTCAAATGATGCTCTAAATTTATTTAAGTAGTCTGTTCAAGCTTGTTCAAACTATACTTCTTCAAATGATGCTCTAAATTTATTTAAGTAGTCTGTTCAAGCTCATTCAAACTACTTCTTCAAATGATGCTCTAAATTTATTTAAGTAGTCTGTTCAAGCTCATTCAAACTATACTTCTTCAAATGATGCTCTAAATTTATTTAAGTAGTCTGTTCAAGCTCATTCAAACTATACTTCTTCAAATGATGCTCTAAATTTATTTAAGTAGTCTGTTCAAGCTCATTCAAACTATACTTCTTTAAATGATGCTCTAAATTTATTTAAGTAGTCTGTTCAAGCTTGTTCAAACTATACTTCTTCAAATGATGCTCTAAATTTATTTAAGTAGTCTGTTCAAGCTTGTTCAAACTATACTTCTTCAAATGATGCTCTAAATTTATTTAAGTAGTCTGTTCAAGCTTGTTCAAACTGTACTTCTTCAAATGATGCTCTAAATTTATTTAAGTAGTCTGTTCAAACTTGTTCAAACTGTTCTTCTTCAAATGATGCTCTAAATTTATTTAAGTAGTCTGTTCAAGCTCATTCAAACTGTACTTCTTTAAATGATGCTCTCAATTTATTTAAGTAGTCTGTTCAAGCTCATTCAAACTATACTTCTTCAAATGATGCTCTAAATTTATTTAAGTAGTCTGTTCAAGCTCATTCAAACTATACTTCTTCAAATGATGCTCTAAATTTATTTAAGTAGTCTGTTCAAGCTCATTCAAACTATACTTCTTCAAATGATGCTCTAAATTTATTTAAGTAGTCTGTTCAAGCTTGTTCAAACTATACTTCTTCAAATGATGCTCTAAATTTATTTAAGTAGTCTGTTCAAGCTTGTTCAAACTGTACTTCTTCAAATGATGCTCTATAGGACAAAGGCCACGAATGGTCGATATCGGCCCTGTAAAATGACATTTTTTGAAAATGAACGCAGAAACGTGGTTTACTCCCAAAAGTTTCCTTCTGGTATTGAAGTTTATCGAGTATGATCAAATTATATAATTTGACGAAGTATTTCGGAATTCTAACACCCGGAAACATGCCGTAAAGCCGAAAACGGACCACTTTTGTAAAAATTTCTAGCTATTTTGTAAAAATTTGATGTGGCCGTATGCGTTGATCAAAATAAAAAAAGTGCTAAAAATAAAGTTATTTTAATATTAAATCCTCTCTCAAATTTATTTCGATCGACGAATGCGGCCACTTTGAAATTTAGAAAATTGTAGTTACAGATTACGTGGATTTTGAGCCAACGTTTTCCGCGGTCCAACGATTAAAATGAAATTCGTAACTAAGATTAAATAAACATGTTGGAGATTTCCTTTAGCATAATTAAGCTTCTATATAATGTGAAGTTCGACACATTTTTTTATTGTAAACCTAGTACATGTATATATAAAATAGTATGACTGTAATCCGATTGCGGCTCTTTAGCAAACTTGGCCACATGATTCCCCTGTGGAAGGGGAAGAATCCTATTTATTTTGGGGTCATTAGGTCAAAGGTCAAGGTCACCATTACTATAAATATAATTTTTGACAACAGAATCGTTTCCACACAATAACTTTAGTTCTGTATATTGGATCTTTTCCAAACTTGGCCAAATGATTCCCCTGTGGAAGGGGAAGAACCCTATTTATTTTGGGGTCATTACCATTATACCATTTGATAATTTGTATAGACAGGTGTATTTTGTGATGCACACATTTCTTGTTAAAACTGTGTTTTGCATAATCAACATTCATTCTTTTAAAAATACCTGGGATAATCAAAAATAGACCATTGTACATAAGGTCTACAGAACATTGTACATACGGTTTATATGATTAGAAATCAGAATTGATTGCTTGTTCTATTCATTATTTACTTAAAATCAGCATGCAGTGATATATGTTTGTTTGATATGAACATTTCAGGTTCTTCCAAGTGCTTGTTCTATTCATTATTTACTTAAAATCAGCATGCAGTGATATATGTTTGTTTGATATGAACATTTCAGGTTCTTCCAAGAAGGGCTCAAAACCATCAATCATTTCCAATCATTTATAGACAATTTAGTTCATCAGTTAGAGGCTATGAAACGTACCCAGAATGCAGAGAGACGAGAGCTTGTTCTACTCAGGGATGCTCTTAAGAGCTCTATGACATCGTACAAAGAAGTGAGTAAAAAAATCTTGATTTTTTCTCCTTTTTCGTAATATTTAGTTTTTAAGCATCTGTTTGTTTTTAGATGTAGATCAAGGTATGAAGTAGACCTAGCTGTATCTGGGGTATCATTTAAATTTCAAGCTCAGTGGGATAGATGCGGTCATCAAATTCACCAAACTTAGAATTATTTTATGAAAGGACATCTTCTATATCGCAGAAAGTAAAATTAAAGGATCATGCTAAATTCTTTTCATTTTTCGTGAGAAACCTCAGCATGAATACATACAAATAAAAAAACAAATAGACGAGAATAGGAGCACAGTTGGTACCCATAGGAATGCTGACTGTCTGTTGAAAAACATGTCCACCAAACATAATAAATATGTTGTCAATCAAAAACTCGAGCCTTTTGATGATATCAGTTTCAATGTGGCTTTTCACAAAACAGGACCCATCCCTACCCAAAGGGCTTTACAGGAGAGATTATTGGGTTATTCACAAAAACATGTAATCTCAATATTGTCAATGGAGATACCTGAAAACATGTGAACACCTGAATTTGTGTACATAGATTGTATTTGTGTTTGTAAGACAAACGATAGTCTTGTTTGTCAGATTGTTAATAAATGTTATGATGTTTGTCAGATATTTTACAAAGTTTAGATCAATAGATTAATATTGTTATTGGTTCATCTTTATTGGGCAAGCAAAACAGGAATTCTACTCTAGGATTGGTAATCTATGTTATAAAACATTTTTAATGTTATTTGTTCAAGTATTTATGGCTTACACTAAAACAAACTTTTTCTTTTATTTTCCTTGCAAGGTTAGATATCTAGAATATAGATATATAAAGTCATTAATGAAGTATTCAGTTTTATGGAATATAGATGTTTAAAGTCATTAATTATATAATAGTTACTGATATGGAGGGCAATATCAGGATATACAGACTGCCCATGGGTCGAGGTATGGACCAGTGAAAATGATATTGCCCGAGCCAGAGGCGAGGGCAATACTATTTCATGGTCTGTACCACGACCCGAGGGCAGTCTGTATTAAGAGATTATTACATGACATTTTCCATATCGGCCCTGGTATTAGCCCGAGACTCCCATATCAAGCCCGACAGCGAAGCTGGAGGGCTGATATGGGTCGAGGGTTGATACCAGGGACGATATGGAAAATTTCATGTCAGTCTTTTTATCACATATTTTACATTGACCTTTTCCAAGCATTGACTTTTATGTTGCAAAAAAGATCTATGAACAGACAAATTGCGAAAATAAATCCTTAAGAGAGTTGCCTTTGTTCAACTAGCAAATATTTTTGTTTCGAATCTGGTTTAAAAAATATACCAAACAATGTCGATCTGTACAATGACGTTAGAAACTGTTTGTAAAATTTACCCAAGACGTTCACATTTGAATGGAAATTCCTATTCAGCACGACGTATATATTAGAGCTAATTATTCCGTTTCAAGTTATTTAAACTTTATTCCAATATGTTGAAATGTGTTAATTTTATTGAAATACGATTTTATGCATATCTTTATGCATCATCTTTCCTTGTACTTTGACATATAATCTTTGATACCACTGCGCAGATACCGGAAGTTGAATACGGGGGCAAATACAAATATTTGCCCCGTATTTGCCCTGAGGGCAAATAACGAACACTGACTTTTAGCTATTATTGGACATGCAAAAATGAACATATTGCAACAAAATATGTGATACATCAGGATCATTGAAGGTGTTTTAAAGTTTTTATTAATGCTGATAGACACTGGTCCAAAAACCGTGTATTGATGCTACTTTCTGAGAGGTTGTATACACAGAGGAGGTGGCATTTGATTTATCCCACACAAGTAGTAGACACTACTTTCTGAGAGGTTGTATACACAGAGGAGGTGGCATTTGATTCATCCCACACAAGTAGTAGACACTACTTTCTGAGAGGTTGTATACACAGAGGAGGTGGCATTTGATTCATCCCACTAAAGTAGTAGACACTACTTTCTGAGAGGTTGTATACACAGAGGAGGTGGCATTTGATTCATCCCACACAAGTAGTAGACACTACTTTCTGAGAGGTTGTATACACAGAGGAGGGGACATTTGATTCATCCCACACAAGTAGTAGACACTACTTTCTGAGAGGTTGTATACACAGAGGAGGTGGCATTTGATTCATCCAACACAAGTAGTAGACACTACTTTCTGAGAGGTTGTATACACAGAGGAGGTGGCATTTGATTCATCCCACACAAGTAGTAGACACTACTTTCTGAGAGGTTGTATACACAGAGGAGGTGGCATTTGATTCATCCCACACAAGTAGTAGACACTACTTTCTGAGAGGTGTATACACAGAGGAGGTGACATTTGATTCATCCCACACAAGTAGTAGACACTACTTTCTGAGAGGTTGTATACACAGAGGAGGTGACATTTGATTCATCCCACACAATTAGTAGACACTACTTTCTGAGAGGTTGTATACACAGAGGAGGTGGCATTTGATTCATCCCACACAAGTAGTAGACACTACTTTCTGAGAGGTTGTATACACAGAGGAGGTGGCATTTGATTTATCCCACACAAGTAGTAGACACTACTTTCTGAGAGGTTGTATACACAGAGGAGGTGGCATTTGATTCATCCCACACAAGTAGTAGAAACTACTTTCTGAGAGGTTGTATACACAGAGGAGGTGACATTTGATTTATCCCACACAAGTAGTAGACACTACTTTCTGAGAGGTTGTATACACAGAGGAGGTGGCATTTGATTCATCCCACACAAGTAGTAGACACTACTTTCTGAGAGGTTGTATACACAGAGGAGGTGGCATTTGATTCATCCCACACAAGTAGTAGACACTACTTTCTGAGAGGTTGTATACACAGAGGAGGTGGCATTTGATTTATCCCACACAAGTAGTAGACACTACTTTCTGAGAGGTTGTATACACAGAGGAGATGACATTTGATTCATCCCACACAAGTAGTAGAAACTACTTTCTGAGAGGGTGTATGCACAGAGGAGGTGGCATTTGATTTATCCCACACAAGTAGTAGACACTACTTTCTGAGAGGTTGTATACACAGAGGAGGGGGAATTAGTCTCTTATGAATACATACATTTCTTTATGGGGAATATATATTTTTCATCCAATAATTGACAAGGTATATATTAGAATTTTAATCAGGAGATAATGAGTGATATAGATCTAGACAAGCCTTCTGACAGAGGGTTAGGGTTAGTTCTGTGATATTTTCAAATCTTGACTTTGTCAGCAGCTTTATAAACGGTCTCGCCTCGAGTGCAGTAGATCGTTGATTCGAGCCCTGATCAGGTCAAACCAAAGACTATAAAATTGGTATTTGTTGCTTCTCCGCTAAGCACGCAGTATAAGGAGAAAGAACAACGAATAGTTGGCTCAGAATCAGAATAATATGTTTGAGTTGTCGTGGAGCGACTTGTCTACCTGCGGACTGTTGTTTCAGTGAGCTAGTACTATTAAAAATCCAACTCAGCATGTTGGTCTAGAACAAAGCGGACCTCATCATCATCTCATTGAAAATTAACTTGTTCTCGCCATGATATAGCTGAAAAATTGCTGAATTGGCGTTAAACAACAATCACTCACTCACTTTATAAACGGTAGTGATATTACTTGTCTAGCTATATTCTACTTTCTGATCTGAATACAGGTAGTGATATTACTTGTCTAGCTATATTCTACTTCCTGATCTGAATACAGGTAGTGATATTACTTGTCTAGTTATAATCTACTTCCTGATCTGAATACAGGTAGTGATATTACTTGTCTAGCTATATTCTACTTTCTGATCTGAATACAGGTAGTGATATTACTTGTCTAGCTATATTCTACTTCCTGATCTGAATACAGGTAGTGATATTACTTGTCTAGCTATATTCTACTTCCTGATCTGAATACAGGTAGTGATATTACTTGTCTAGTTATAATCTACTTCCTGATCTGAATACAGGTAGTGATATTACTTGTCTAGCTATATTCTACATCCTGATCTGACTTCATTTTATACAATACAATTATCCTCCAAACATAAATACTTGAACAATGAACAGTGTTCTATTAGGGAAAAAAAAATTACATGTGTTTCTGCTAACCCTACTGACCCTAATTTTTTGTGTCTACCCTAAAGTTTTTTTGACCATTTTTGAACAAGCACCTTATTAAAGTCAGTCTGTCCCCTGTAGAAATTAGCTAAACATATTTAGAAAAATAAAATCTTTTTCCTACCTACAGATCCTAATATTTTAGAGCATGTTAGCAGAAACACAGGTATTTTTTTTCTTGGCCTTATGTGATTTATTTTTCTCCTTTCTTTATTTTCTGTATATTTTATTTTCAGTATATTTTATTTTCAGTATATTTTATTTCATTTTGATAAAAGGGTAAACCGTTGTTAGCTTAAAACCACTTCAAATACATCGTATCTTAATGTTTTGTAAATGAATTTTTTCTTTAACTACTAGTTTTCTAATGCAGCTAGCCTAGATAAATTTGTTTTACATAGCTTCTAGCAGTTTTTCAGCTATAATATGATGACCATGTTTTGGTTATAAATCCATAAAGAATTGCTGCTTTCAAATTCTTGTTTCCCAACTGACCCACAGGAATCGTACTGCCAAAATAAAATGTCCTATGTATATGTACCTGGCTACTTCTCTCAAATTGTGGTCCAGTAAACAGCAAACCATTGTTATATATGCCTTAGCAGTATAGAAATATGAACTTGAATTTGAATTTGAATTTTGGTGTTTAATGCCACTTTCAGCAATATTTCAGCTATATCCTGGCTACCAGTTTTAGTGGTGGAGGAAGCCGGAGTACCCAGAGAGAACCACCGACTCTGGGCAAGCAACTGGTAAACTTTATCACATGCGGCTGCGAGTCGAGTGCACCCTTTTTGTAATTTACAAAGCTGGGCGCGAAACCACGCCGTATTGGTGATAGGCTTGTATGAGTTGTTAGATCCAATGACCTAACTCATTGAGCCACCCGGGCCCCTATAGAAATATGATGTTATTGATAAGTACTGATATCATTGAGCCACCCGGACCACTATAGAAATATGATGTTATTGATAAGTACTGATATCATTGAGCCACCTGGGCCCCTATAGAAATACGATGTTATTGATAAGTACTGATATCATTGAGCTACCCAGGCCCCTATAGAAATACGATGTTATTGATAAGTACTGATATCATTGAGCCACCCGGGCCCCTATAGAAATACGATGTTATTGATAAGTACTGATATCATTGAGCCACCTGGGCCCCTATAGAAATACGATGTTATTGATAAGTACTGATATCATTGAGCCACCTGGGCCCCTATAGAAATACGATGTTATTGATAAGTACTGATATCATTGAGCCACCCGGGCCCCTATAGAAATACGATGTTATTGATAAGTACTGATATCATAGTATTGATAGTTAGATGTAATTACCATATCATCACATCCACGATATTCTTACAGAATGTGATCACATCCACGATAGTCTTACACAATGTCATCACATCCACGATAGTCTTACACAATGTCATCACATCCACGATAGTCTTACACAATGTCATCACATCCACGATAGTTTTACACAATGTCATCACATCCACGATAGTCTTACACAATGTCATCACATCTACGATAGTCTTACACAATGTCATCACATCCACGATAGTCTTACACAATGTCATCACATCCACGATAGTCTTACACAATGTCATCACATCCACGATAGTCTTACACAATGTAAGAAACTTACATTTAAAATGTTCGTGTTACTATTTTTAGTTTATTTTAGATATGTGTTGTACTTTAAGTGTTTTTAGTTTTATGTTTATTTCTATAGAGTATGGTAAGGTTATATATTTTATGTGTTTTTAAGTTTAGTTTTATTGTAAATTCATGTGAAGGGATTTTTATACAGCAAACTTTAGTTTTGTGAAGGTTTAATTATTATTTATGAGGGTGAGGGTTTCATGTTTTATATACAGTATGTAGTATGTATAATTTCTATCAAACCTCCAAAACTTTGTTTTAGATCAGATTTGCCAGTATTTTTCACATTTCTTATCATTATAACATTTGATTTTATATACTTGATCATTTAACAAATATTTTATTTTTTAGAGGGCCTGGGTGGCTCAATGAGTTAGGTAGTTGGATTACCTATCAACTCATACAAGCCTATCACCATGTGACCAATACGGCGTGGGTTCACGCCCGGCTTTGTAAATTACAAAAAAGGGTGCACTCGACTCGCAGCCGCAAGTGATAAAGTTTACCCGGGTACTCCGGCTTATTCCACCACTAAAACTGGTTGCCATGATATAGCTGAAATATTGCTGAAAGTGGCATTAAGCACAATAAATCAGATCATTTAGCAAATAGTTTATTTTTGTACTTTGTTGATACTGCTGATTTCAGACATTCTTCCCCGGAATGAAAAATAATTAATTAAATTTAATAATAGTAGACTTTATAATAGTTGTGGTAATTTAATTTTGTTTGCTGTATAAAAATGGAATGTTGAAGTTTTGACTACTTTAGATAAATAAAGTGCATGCTGTTACCATGGTAATGGTTCAAGGTCAGTCTAAGAATAAAAAAAGGTTAATGGTAGGAGAATGATTAAATGTTTAATAGATCAGAATAAATTAATTAAAATATCTGTTTCTTACATTCATAAATTAAAATGAAAATGAAGCAATGTGATATGTTAATATTGAATTTCTTACATAATTTAAAAAAGAAATAATTGTTCGGTTTTAGAAGCAAAATTAAGAGGGATTGAAGCAGTGATTAATATGTTGTGAAGTGTTAAAAGTCTACAGTTAAACCTTGTAGTATTGAGGTCACTGGTTTCCTCCAATGATAAAACTGACTGTTGTGATATTATTGAAATGTTGTTGTACAATAATAAAAAGTATAATCAATGTTAATGGAGTAGCATGATGTTCAATTCAAAGATAAATATTACTTATCAATATATCAATTATTTTTAGCCAAATGCTAATAAGGGGTCGAGTGGGTATTCCCTTCATCAATTACAAGGCAATAAAGTTCATGGTTTTGAGAAGGAAGGCAATCTTCTGAAGAAAAGTGAAAGTAGAATGAAGAAAATATGGCAGAAGAGAAAATGTAGAATCTACAGTGGTGTCATGACAATTGGACATTCTGATGTAAGTTATAGACATTTTAGAAGAGTGACATTCTGATGTAAGTTATAGACATTAGAAGTGTGACATTCTGATGTAAGTTATAGACATTAGAAGTGTGACATTCTGATGTAAGTTATAGACATTAGAAGTGTGACATTCTGATGTAAGTTATAGACATTAGAAGTGTGACATTCTGATGTAAGTTATAGACATTAGAAGTGTGACATTCTGATGTAAGTTATAGACATTAGAAGTGTGACATTCTGATGTAAGTTATAGACATTAGAAGTGTGACATTCTGATGTAAGTTATAAACATTAGAAGGGTGACATTCTGATGTAAGTTATAGACATTAGAAGTGTGACATTCTGATGTAAGTTATAGACATTAGAAGGGTGACATTCTGATGTAAGTTATAAACATTAGAAGGGTGACATTCTGATGTAAGTTATAGACATTAGAAGTGTGACATTCTGATGTAAGTTATAGACATTAGAAGTGTGACATTCTGATGTAAGTTATAAACATTAGAAGTGTGACATTCTGATGTAAGTTATATACATTAGAAGGGTGACATTCTGATGTAAGTTATAGACATTAGAAGTGTGACATTCTGATGTAAGTTATAGACATTAGAAGGGTGACATTCTGATGTAAGTTATAGACATTAGAAGTGTGACATTCTGATGTAAGTTATAGACATTAGAAGTGTGACATTCTGATGTAGGTTATAGACATTAGAAGTGTGACATTCTGATGTAAGTTATAGACATTAGAAGGGTGACATTCTGATGTAAGTTATAGACATTAGAAGTGTGACATTCTGATGTAAGTTATAAACATTAGAAGGGTGACATTCTGATGTAAGTTATAGACATTAGAAGGGTGGCATTCTGATGTAAGTTATAGACATTAGAAGTGTGACATTCTGATGTAAGTTATAGACATTAGAAGGGTGACATTCTGATGTAAGTTATAGACATTAGAAGAAGGAAGTCTTAACTGTATAAACTGGACACCCATCAGACCAATATTTTTGTCTGGAATAGACATTAGAATTAGATTACAGTGGTTTAGCTTGTAAAGATATCAAGATATTTGGACGAAATTAAATGTTCACTTTGGACAGGTTTTCTGTTTATTCAGGGTTCGGTTCACCCGGGTTTCACTGTTTCTTTGTAACGCGACATTATGAAAAGAATGTTTAAGCAGTGATCATCAATAATTTCAGCAATATCAACAATTTAAAAAAACCATGAAGCTAATAGTATTATTCTGCAAGATACGGTGCTGTCTGATACACTGAGGTATGATAGGGGGCTGTCTGATACACTGAGGTATGATAGGGGGCTGTCTGATACACTGAGGTATGATAGGGGGCTGTCTGATAGACTGAGGTATGATAGGGGCTGTCTGATACACTGAGGTATGATAGGGGCTGTCTGATACACTGAGGTATGATAGGGGGCTGTCTGATACACTGAGGTATGATAGGGGGCTGTCTGATAGACTGAGGTATGATAGGGGCTGTCTGATACACTGAGGTATGATAGGGGCTGTCTGATACACTGAGGTATGATAGGGGGCTGTCTGATACACTGAGGTATGATAGGGGCTGTCTGATACACTGAGGTATGATAGGGGCTGTCTGATACACTGAGGTATGATAGGGTGCTGTCTGATACACTGAGGTATGATAGGGGGCTGTCTGATACATTGAGGTATGATAGGGGCTGTCTGATACACTGAGGTATGATAGGGTGCTGTCTGATACACTCAGGTATGATAGTGGCTGTCTGATACACTGAGGTATGATAGGGGCTGTCTGATACACTGAGGTATGATAGGGTGCTGTCTGATACACTGATGTATGATAGGGGCTGTTTGATACACTGAGGTATGATAGGGGCTGTCTGATACACTGAGGTATGATAGGGGATGTCTGATACACTGAGGTATGATAGGGGGCTGTCTGATACACTGAGGTATGATTGGGGCTGTCTGATACACTGAGGTATGATGGGGGGCTGTCTGATACACTGATGTATGATAGGGGGCTGTCTGATACACTGAGGTATGATATGGGGCTGTCTGATACACTGAGGTATGATAGGGGCTGTCTGATATACTGAGGTATGATAGGGGGCTGTCTGATACACTGAGGTATGATAGGGGCTGTCTGATACACTGAGGTATGATAGGGGGCTGTCTGATACACTGATGTATGATAAGGGGCTGTCTGATACACTGAGGTATGATAGGGTGCTGTCTGATACACTGATGTATGTTAGGGGGCTGTCTGATACACTGAGGTATGATAGGTGCTGTCTGATACACTGAGGTATGATGGGGTGCTGTCTGATACACTGAGGTATGATAGGGGCTGTCTGATACACTGGGGTATGATAGGGGGCTGTCTGATACACTGAGGTATGATAGGGTGCTGTCTGATACACTGAGGTATGATAGGGGCTGTCTGATACACTGAGGTATGATAGGGGGCTGTACGACACACTGAGGTATGATGGGGGGATGTCTGATACACTGAGGTATGATAGGGGGCTGTCTGATACACTGAGGTATGATAGGGGCTGTCTGATACACTGAGGTATGATAGGGTGCTGTCTGATACACTGATGTATGATAGGGGCTGTCTGATACACTGAGGTATGATAGGGGCTGTCTGATACACTGAGGTATGATAGGGGGATGTCTGATACACTGAGGTATGATGGGGGATGTCTGATACACTGAGGTATGATAGGGGGCTGTACGACACACTGAGGTATGATAGGGGGCTGTCTGATACACTGAGGTATGATAGGGGGCTGTACGACACACTGAGATATGATAGGGGGCTGTCTGATACACTGAGGTATGAAAGGGGCTGTCTGATACACTGATGTATGATAGGGGGCTGTTTGATACACTGAGGTATGGTAGGGGGCTGTCTGATACACTGAGGTATGATAGGGGCTGTCTGATACACTGAGGTATGATAGGGGGCCGTCTGATACACTGAGGTATGATAGGGGGCTGTCTGATATACTGAGGTATGATAGGGGGATGTCTGATACACTGAGGTATGATAGGGGGCTGTCTGATACACTGAGGTATGATAGGGGGATGTCTGATACACTGAGGTATGATAGGGGGCTGTCTGATACACTGAGGTATGATAGGGGGCTGTCTGATACACTGAGGTATGATGGGGGGATGTCTGATACACTGAGGTTTGACAGGGGGCTGTCTGATACACTGAGGTATGGTAGGGGCCTGTCTGATACACTGAGGTATGATAGGGGCTGTCTGATACACGAGGTATGATAGGGGGCTGTCTGATACACTGAGGTATGATAGGGGCTGTCTGATACACTGAGGTATGATAGGGGCTGTCTGATACACTGAGGTATGATAGGGGGCTGTCTGATACACTGAGGTATGATAGGGGCTGTCTGATACACTGAGGTATGATAGGGGCTGTCTGATACACTGAGGTATGATAGGGGGATGTCTGATACACTGAGGTATGATAGAGGGCTGTCTGATACACTGATGTATGATAGGGGGATGTCTGATACACTGAGGTATGATAGGGGGCTGTCTGATACACTGAGGTATGATATGGGGCTGTCTGATACACTGAGGTATGATAGGGGGCTGTCTGATACATTGAGGTATGATATGGGGCTGTCTGATACACTGAGGTATGATAAGGGGATGTCTGATACACTGAGGTATGAAAGGGGGCTCTCTGATACACTGAGGTATGATAGGAGGCTGTCTGATACACTGAGGTATGATAGGGGCTGTCTGATACACTGAGGTATGATAGGGGGCTGTCTGATACACTGAGGTATGATAGGGGGATGTCTGATACACTGAGGTATGATAGGGGCTGTCTGATACACTGAGGTATGATATGGGGCTGTCTGATACACTGAGGTATGATAGGGGCTGTCTGATACACTGAGGTATGATAGGGGGCTGTACGACACACTGAGGTATGATAGGGGGCTGTCTAATACACTGAGGTATGATGGGGGGCTGTCTGATACACTGAGGTATGATAGGGGGCTGTCTGATACACTGAGGTATGATGGGGGATGTCTGATAGACTGAGGTATGATAGGGGCTGTCTGATACACTGAGGTATGATATGGGGCTGTCTGATACACTGAGGTATGATAGAGGGCTGTCTGATACACTGAGGTATGATGGGGGGATGTCTGATAGACTGATGTATGATATGGGGCTGTCTGATACACTGAGGTATGATAGGGGGCTGTCTGATACACTGAGGTATGATAGGGGGCTGTCTGATACACTGAGGTATGATGGGGGGCTGTCTGATACACTGAGGTATGAAAGGAGGCTTTACGACACACTGAGGTATGATAGAGGGCTGTCTGATACACTGAGGTATGATAGGGGGCTGTCTGATACACTGAGGTATGAGATTAAATAGATAACTCAAGGGCTGAGATGTGACATAGTCTGACACACTGAAGTGTGAGATTAAATAGTTAAATTTATTGGATTTTAAGTTTTGTCATTGTCAGTCCTATCGTGAATCTAATGCAATGCCCAAAATATTTTCCAATTGAGCTGAAATTTACTTACACGAAATGCATTTGACATTTTTACCACATATACGTGAATAAAATCTCATTAAACCAAGTTCTTCATGTTAGAAATGTTCTTATATTTTATAAAAAAAAAAACAAAAACATGGTGGTTTGTATGTTCATAATTGTACTTTCAGTTTTTCAAGCAACACAAGATTACAATGTATTGATTGATTTTTCGTGTTTAATGCCACTTTCACCCAGCCCTCTGTATTGGAGATCTTTATATTGTGATCAAATAGTCAAAATAAGATCATATTTGCACCAGTTTTTTGGAACCAATAAATACACTATACAACCATAGAGTAAGGATGCATTACATAACATTTAATTTGATTTTTACAGGAGAGCAAAAACCCGGTGAAATTAAATCTGCTTACTTGTCAGGTGAAGGTAAGTATATACATGATAACATCATAAACATAACATCATAAACATGATAATCCTGGATTTCTATAGAGTGATTGAGTGCAATGTGAGCTTTTGCCATCACTTGGCGTCCGTCGTTTGTCGTCTATTAACTTTTCACATTTTAATCTTCTCCCCTGAAACTGCTTGTCCAAATGAACCGAAACTTGATAGGAAGCATCTATGGAAGGTCCTCTGTAAAGATTGCTCATTTCGTCCCGATCCGTTAACAAACGTGGCCGCCATAGGCGATTCTTGTTTCTGATTGGTTGATTTTTATACGCCCGTCTCGAGACGGGCCATATTATGTGATTGGGTATGGCTGGCGGGCGGGTGTCCACACAGGTTTCTGCACAATAACTTTAGTTTTGTATATTGGATTTTTACCAAACTTGACCAAACTCCTCTGTGGAAGGGGAAGAACTCTATTTATTTTGGGGTTATTAGGTCAAAGGTCAAGGTCACCGTTACTATACATATAATTTTTGACAACAGGGTTGTTTCCATATGATAACTTTAGTTCTGTATATTGGATCTTTACCAAACTTAACCAAATGGTTCCCCTGTGGAAGGGGAAGAATCCTATTTATTTTGGGGTCGTTAGGTCAAAGGTCAAGGTCACTGTTACTATAAATATAATTTTTGACAACAGGGTCGTTTCCGCATGATAACTTTAGTTCTGTATGTTGGATCTTTACCAAACTTGACCACATGATACCCCTGTGGAAGGGGAAGAATCCTGTCTATTTTGGGGTCATTAGGTCAAAGGTCAAGGTCACTGTTACTATAAAAATAATTTGACAGCAGGGTCGTTTCTGCATGATAACTTTAGTTCTGTATATTGGATCTTTACCAAACTTGACGACATGATTCCCCTGTGGAAGGGGAAGAATCCTATTTATTTTGGAGTCATTAGGTCAAAGGTCAAGGTCACTGTTACTATGAATATAATTTTTGACAACAGGGTCGTTTCCGCACGATAACTTTAGTTCTGTATATTGGATCTTTACCAATCTTGGCCACATGATTCCCCTGTGGAAGGGGAAGAACCCTATTTATTTTGGGGTCATTACCATTATACCGTTTGATAATTTATATAGACGGGCGTATTTTGTGATGCACACATTTCTTGTTGAAAATCATTTCCTCTGAAACTGCATGGCCAAATGAACTGAAACTTGGTAGGAAGTATATATAGAAGGTCTTCTATAAGGATTGCTCATTTTGTCCAGATCCATTTACAAACGTGGCCACCACAGATAATTCTTGTTTCTGATTGGTTGATTTCTAAAGAAAATCTTCTCCTCTGAAACCGCTTAGCCAAATGAACGGAAACTTGGTATGAAGCATCTATGGGAGGTCCTCTATAAGGATTGCTCATTTCGTCTTGATCCAAAGTGGTATTCAGAAGCTGTCAATCAAAGGACAGCCAATAGCATGGTCAAAAGTTTGAAGATAACAAAAGGGTAATCAGAAGTCGTAAATCAAAGGACAGACAATGCAATGGCCAAAAGTTTGAAGATACTAAAGGGTAATCAGAAGTCGTAAATCAAAGGACAGACAATACAATCAATGACTAAAAGTTTGAAGATACTAAAGGGGTAATCAATTGCTGTAGATCAAAGGACAGACAATACCATGGTAAAAAAAAAGGACAAAAGGACAAGCAATGATCTACAAAACACTACACAGAAAACTAAAGATTGAACAACATAAACCACACTATAAACCAAGGGTGAACTCAGGTGCTCTGGAAGGGTAAACAGTTCCTGTGAACCCCACTTAAAACCAAGGGTGAACTCAGGTGCTCTGGAAGGGTAAACAGTTCCTGTGAACCCCACTTAAAACCAAGGGTGAACTCAGGTGCTCTGGAAGGGTAAACAGTTCCTGTGAACCCCACTTAAAATCAAAGGGTGAACTCAGGTGCTCTGGAAGGGTAAACAGTTCTTGTGAACCCCACTTAAAACCAAGGGTGAACTCAGGTGCTCTGGAAGGGTAAACAGTTCTTGTGAACCCCACTTAAAACCAAGGGTGAACTCGGCTGCTCTGGAAGGGTAAGCAGTTCTTGTGAACCCCACTTAAAACCAAGGGTGAACTCGGCTGCTCTGGAAGGGTAAACAGTTCCCGTGAACCCCACTTAAAACCAAGGGTGAACTCAGGTGCTCTGGAAGGGTAAACAGTTCCTGTGAACCCCACTTAAAACCAAGGGTGAACTCAGGTGCTCTGGAAGGGTAAACAGTTCCTGTGAACCCCACTTAAAACCAAGGGTGAATTTGGCTGCTCTGGAAGGGTAAGCAGTTCATGTGAACCCCACTATAAACAAAGGGTGAACTCAGGTGCTCTGGAAGGGTAAGCAGTTCCTGTGAACCCCACTTAAAACCAAGGGTGAACTTGGGTGCTCTGGAAGGGTAAACAGTTCCTGTGAACCCCACTTAAAACCAAGGGTGAACTCGGGTGCTCTGGAAGGGTAACCAGTTCCTGTGAACCCCACTTAAAACCAAGGGTGAACTTGGATGCTCTGGAAGGGTAAACAGTTCCTGTGAACCCCACTTAAAACCAAGGGTGAACTCGGGTGCTCTGGAAGGGTAACCAGTTCCTGTGAACCCCACTTAAAACCAAGGGTGAACTTGGGTGCTCTGGAAGGGTAAACAGTTCCTGTGAACCCCACTTAAAACCAAGGGTGAACTCGGGTGCTCTGGATGGGTAAGCAGTTCTTGCTCCACTAGTTGCACCTGTCATGTTACTCTTGTTACCAACCTGATGATAAGTCATGCATGAGGAAAGGTTCAGATTGCGATTATGACAAACTGAACCTATCCATGATCATTTGTGACACTGATACTCTATAACGGTTAGCCAGGCCATGCTGGCGACCGTAAACCTTTCCAGATACCATTAATATGGTTACACAGTTTTCGTAAAAGAAAATTATCCTTGATATTAATATCCTAAATAGATATCTTTTATTTCTATTTTTAATTATCACACATGAAGGTGTAACCCCATGTAGTAGAGTTTTCAGTGTTAAACTCAAATTTTGTAAGCTGTAAAATGTTGTATTCCAAAAAAATGTTTTCAAGTAATTTCTGTAAAAATAAAATGATTGGAATGAAATTGGAGGTAATTTACATATTTGTTTTCTTTATTGATACTATGTTTACTTTCAGTTGGTTCATGACGATGCTGGAAATAAAGCTTTTGATTTGGTGTCTCGTAAGTAGATTTACTTTTTTTTTTAGTATTTTTATTGTTCTTGTAATTTTCCATTTTTAAAGACAATACAGACAGTACGATACATTTACACAAGACATTACACACATTATATATAACGACTGATTTACTATAACTGTATATATCTGTAATACTTAAGCCTCCTTGTGAATGCTTTAATAATACCACATTTCTTTTTATTTTTAGAGGTTTGCTGTCACATAAAAAAACTAAAAATAATTTTATTAATTTCTTTGAAGAAACTATGTCCTGTATTTGGTAGAGCTGGTAGTCAATATGTTAATTATGGGATTATTGAGCTTTTTATTATTGTAACCTTTCCATATAATGTCAGATTTCTTTTACTCCAGGCATGAACAATACACTTGATTTTCTCTTTCTTTTCTTCAAAATTATATCTAATAAGATCTTCAGTATTTCCATTTGTTGTTATAGTTATTCCTAAAATGTTAATCTCATCCAGGGTAATGGTCATGCCTGGAGAACATCTCATCCAGGGTAATGGTCATGCCCGGAGAACATCTCATCCAGGGTAATGGTCATGCCCGGAGAACATCTCATCCAGGGTAAAGGTCATGCCCGGAGAACATCTCATCCAGGGTAATGGTCATGCCCGGAGAACATCTCATCCAGGGTAATGGTCAACTGCGGAGAACATCTCATCCAGGGTAGTGGTCATGCCCGGAGAACATCTCATCCAGGGTAGTGGTCATGCCCGGAGAACATCTCATCCAGGGTAAAGGTCATGCCCGGGGAACATCTCATCCAGGGTAAAGGTCATGCCCGGAGAACATCTCATCCAGGGTAATGGTCATGCCCAGAGAACATCTCATCCAGGGTAATGGTCAACCCCGGAGAACATCTCATCCAGGGTAATGGTCATGCCCGGAGAACATCTCATCCAGGGTAATGGTCATGCCCGGAGAACATCTCATCCAGGGTAATGGTCATGCCCGGAGAACATCTCATCCAGGGTAATGGTCATGCCTGGAGAACATCTCATCCAGGGTAATGGTCATGCCTGGAGAACATCTCATCCAGGGTAATGGTCATGCCCGGAGAACATCTCATCCAGGGTAATGGTCATGCCCAGAGAACATCTCATCCAGGGTAATGGTCATGCCCGGAGAAAAATGTTAATCTCATCCAGGGTAATGGTCATGCCTGGAGAACATCTCATCCAGGGTAATGGTCATGCCTGGAGAACATCTCATCCAGGGTAATGGTCATGCCCGGAGAACATCTCATCCAGGGTAATGGTCATGCCCGGAGAACTTCTCATCCAGGGTAATGGTCATGCCCGGAGAGCATCTCATCCAGGGTAATGGTCATGCTCGGAGAACATCTCATCCAGGGTAATGGTCATGCCCGGAGAACATCTCATCCAGGGTAATGGTCATGCCCAGAGAACATCTCATCCAGGGTAATGGTCATGCCCGGAGAAAAATGTTAATCTCATCCAGGGTAATGGTCATGCCTGTAGAACATCTCATCCAGGGTAATGGTCATGCCTGGAGAACATCTCATCCAGGGTAATGGTCATGCCTGGAGAACATCTCATCCAGGGTAATGGTCATGTCTGGAGAACATCTCATCCAGGGTAATGGTCATGCCCAGAGAACATCTCATCCAGGGTAATGGTCATGCCCGGAGAAAAATGTTAATCTCATCCAGGGTAATGGTCATGCCCGGAGAACTTCTCATCCAGGGTAATGGTCATGCCCGGAGAGCATCTCATCCAGGGTAATGGTCATGCCCGGAGAACATCTCATCCAGGGTAATGGTCATGCCTGGAGAACATCTCATCCAGGGTAATGGTCATGCCCGGAGAACATCTCATCCAGGGTAATGGTCATGCCCAGAGAACATCTCATCCAGGGTAATGGTCATGCCCAGAGAAAAATGTTAATCTCATCCAGGGTAATGGTCATGCCTGGAGAACATCTCATCCAGGGTAATGGTCATGCCTGGAGAACATCTCATCCAGGATAATGGTCATGCCTGGAGAACATCTCATCCAGGGTAATGGTCATGCCTGGAGAACATCTCATCCAGGGTAATGGTCATGCCCAGAGAACATCTCATCCAGGGTAATGGTCATGCCTGGAGAACATCTCATCCAGGGTAATGGTCATGCCCAGAGAACATCTCATCCAGGGTAATGGTCATGCCTGGAGAACATCTCATCCAGGGTAATGGTCATGCCCAGAGAACATCTCATCCAGGGTAATGGTGATGCCCGGAGAAAAATGTTAATCTCATCCAGGGTAATGGTCATGCCCAGAGAACTTCTCATCCAGGGTAATGGTCATGCCCGGAGAGCATCTGATCCAGGGTAATGATGATGCCCGGAGAACATCTCCTCCAGGGTAATGGTCATGCCCGGAGAACATCTCATCCAGGGTAATGGTCATGCCTGGAGAACATCTCATCCAGGGTAATGGTCATGCTTGGAGAGCATCTCATCCAGGGTAATGGTCATGCCCGGAGAACATCTCATCCAGGGTAATGGTCATGCCCGGAGAACATCTCATCCAGGGTAATGGTCATGCCCAGAGAACATCTCATCCAGGGTAATGGTCATGCCCGGAGAAAAATGTTAATCTCATCCAGGGTAATGGTCATGCCTGGAGAACATCTCATCCAGGGTAATGGTCATGTCTGGAGAACATCTCATCCAGGTTAATGGTCATGCCTGGAGAACATCTCATCCAGGGTAATGGTCATGCCTGGAGAACATCTCATCCAGGGTAATGGTCATGCCCGGAGAACATCTCATCCAGGGTAATGGTCATGCCCGGAGAACATCTCATCCAGGGTAATGGTCATGTCTGGAGAACATCTCATCCAGGTTAATGGTCATGCCTGGAGAACATCTCATCCAGGGTAATGGTCATGCCTGGAGAACATCTCATCCAGGGTAATGGTCATGCCCAGAGAACATCTCATCCAGGGTAATGGTCATGCCCGGAGAAAAATGTTAATCTCATCCAGGGTAATGGTCATGCCCGGAGAACTTCTCATCCAGGGTAATGGTCATGCCCAGAGAAAAATGTTAATCTCATCCAGGGTAATGGTCATGCCTGGAGAACATCTCATCCAGGGTAATGGTCATGCCTGGAGAACATCTCATCCAGGATAATGGTCATGCCTGGAGAACATCTCATCCAGGGTAATGGTCATGCCTGGAGAACATCTCATCCAGGGTAATGGTCATGCCCAGAGAACATCTCATCCAGGGTAATGGTCATGCCTGGAGAACATCTCATCCAGGGTAATGGTCATGCCCAGAGAACATCTCATCCAGGGTAATGGTCATGCCTGGAGAACATCTCATCCAGGGTAATGGTCATGCCCAGAGAACATCTCATCCAGGGTAATGGTGATGCCCGGAGAAAAATGTTAATCTCATCCAGGGTAATGGTCATGCCCAGAGAACTTCTCATCCAGGGTAACGGTCATGCCCGGAGAGCATCTCATCCAGGGTAATGGTGATGCCCGGAGAACATCTCATCCAGGGTAATGGTCATGCCCGGAGAACATCTCATCCAGAGTAATGGTCATGCCTGGAGAACATCTCATCCAGGGTAATGGTCATTCCTGGAGAGCATCTCATCCAGGGTAATGGTCATGCCCGGAGAACATCTCATCCAGGGTAATGGTCATGCCCGGAGAACATCTCATCCAGGGTAATGGTCATGCCCAGAGAACATCTCATCCAGGGTAATGGTCATGCCCGGAGAAAAATGTTAATCTCATCCAGGGTAATGGTCATGCCTGGAGAACATCTCATCCAGGGTAATGGTCATGTCTGGAGAACATCTCATCCAGGTTAATGGTCATGCCTGGAGAACATCTCATCCAGGGTAATGGTCATGCCTGGAGAACATCTCATCCAGGGTAATGGTCATGCCCGGAGAACATCTCATCCAGGGTAATGGTCATGCCCGGAGAACATCTCATCCAGGGTAATGGTCATGTCTGGAGAACATCTCATCCAGGTTAATGGTCATGCCTGGAGAACATCTCATCCAGGGTAATGGTCATGCCTGGAGAACATCTCATCCAGGGTAATGGTCATGCCCAGAGAACATCTCATCCAGGGTAATGGTCATGCCCGGAGAAAAATGTTAATCTCATCCAGGGTAATGGTCATGCCCGGAGAACTTCTCATCCAGGGTAATGGTCATGCCCGGAGAGCATCTCATCCAGGGTAATGGTCATGACCGGAGAACATCTCATCCAGGGTAATGGTCATGCCCGGAGAACATCTCATCCAGGGTAATGGTCATGCCCGGAGAACATCTCATCCAGTGTAATGGTCATGCCCAGAGAACATCTCATCCAGGGTAATGGTCATGCCCGGAGAAAAATGTTAATCTCATCCAGGGTAATGGTCATGCCTGGAGAACATCTCATCCAGGGAAATGGTCATGCCTGGAGAACATCTCATCCAGGGTAATGGTCATGCCTGGAGAACATCTCATCCAGGGTAATGGTCATGCCTGGAGAACATCTCATCCAGGGTAATGGTCATGCCCAGAGAACATCTCATCCAGGGTAATGGTCATGCCTGGAGAACATCTCATCCAGGGTAATGGTCATGCCTGGAGAACATCTCATCCCACGTAATGGTCATGCCTGGAGAACATCTCATCCAGGGTAATGGTCATGCCCAGAGAACATCTCATCCAGGGTAATGGTGATGCCCGGAGAAAAATGTTAATCTCATCCAGGGTAATGGTCATGCCCAGAGAACTTCTCATCCAGGGTAACGGTCATACCCGGAGAGCATCTCATCCAGGGTAATGGTGATGCCCGGAGAACATCTCATCCAGGGTAATGGTCATGCCCGGAGAACATCTCATCCAGGGTAATGGTCATGCCCAGAGAACATCTCATCCAGGGTAATGGTCATGCCCGGAGAAAAATGTTAATCTCATCCAGGGTAATGGTCATGCCTGGAGAACATCTCATCCAGGGTAATGGTCATACCTGGAGAACTTCTCATCCAGGGTAATGGTCATGCCTGGAGAACATCTCATCCAGGGTAATGGTCATGCCCAGAGAACATCTCATCCAGGGTAATGGTCATGCCTGGAGAACATCTCATCCAGGGTAATGGTTTTGCCCAGAGAACATATCATCCAGGGTAATGGTCATGCCTGGAGAACATCTCATCCAGGGTAATGGTCATGCCCAGAGAACATCTCATCCAGGGTAATGGTCATGCCCGGAGAACATCTCATCCAGGGTAATGGTCATGCCTGGAGAACATCTCATCCAGGGTAATGGTCATGCCCGGAGAACATCTCATCCAGGGTAATGGTCATGCCCGGAGAACTTCTCATCCAGGATAATGGTCATGCCCGGAGAGCATCTCATCCAGGGTAATGGTCATGCCCAGAGAACATCTCATCCAGGGTAATGGTCATGCCCGGAGAACATCTCATCCAGGGTAATGGTCATGCCCGGAGAAAAATGTTAATCTCATCCAGGGTAATGGTCATGCCTGGAGAACATCTCATCCAGGGTAATGGTCATGCCTGGAGAACATCTCATCCAGGGTAATGGTCATGCCTGGAGAACATCTCATCCAGGGTAATGGTCATGCCTGGAGAACATCTCATCCAGGGTAATGGTCATGCCCAGAGAACATCTCATCCAGGGTAATGGTTATGCCCGGAGAAAAATGTTAATCTCATCCAGGGTAATGGTCATGCCCGGAGAACTTCTCATCCAGGGTAATGGTCATGCCCGGAGAGCATCTCATCCAAGGTAATGGTCATGCCCGGAGAACATCTCATCCAGGGTAATGGTCATGCCTGGAGAACATCTCATCCAGGGTAATGGTCATGCCCGGAGAACATCTCATCCAGGGTAATGGTCATGCCCAGAGAACATCTCATCCAGGGTAATGGTCATGCCCAGAGAACATCTCATCCAGGGAAATGGTCATGCCCGGAGAAAAATGTTAATCTCATCCAGGGTAATGGTCATGCCTGGAGAACATCTCATCCAGGATAATGGTCATGCCTGGAGAACATATCATCCAGGGTAATGGTCATGCCTGGAGAACATCTCATCCAGGGTAATGGTCATGCCTGGAGAACATCTCATCCAGGGTAATGGTCATGCCCAGAGAACATCTCATCCAGGGTAATGGTCATGCCTGGAGAACATCTCATCCAGGGTAATGGTCATGCCCAGAGAACATCTCATCCAGGGTAATGGTGATGCCCGGAGAAAAATGTTAATCTCATCCAGGGTAATGGTCATGCCCGGAGAACTTCTCATCCAGGGTAACGGTCATGCCCGGAGAGCATCTCATCCAGGGTAATGGTCATGCCCGGAGAACATCTCATCCAGGGTAATGGTCATGCCCGGAGAACATCTCATCCAGGGTAATGATCATGCCTGGAGAACATCTCATCCAGGGTAATGGTCATGCCTGGACAGCATCTCATCCAGGGTAATGGTCATGCCCGGAGAACATCTCATCCAGGGTAATGGTCATGCCTGGAGAACATCTCATCCAGGGTAATGGTCATGCCCAGAGAACATCTCATCCAGGGTAATGGTCATGCCCGGAGAAAAATGTTAATCTGATCCAGGGTAATGGTCATGCCTGGAGAACATCTCATCCAGGGTAATGGTCATGTCTGGAGAACATCTCATCCAGGTTAATGGTCATGCCTGGAGAACATCTCATCCAGGGTAATGGTCATGCCTAGAGAACATCTCATCCAGGGTAATGGTCATGCCTGGAGAACATCTCATCCAGGGTAATGGTCTTGCCCGGAGAAAAATGTTAATCTCATCCAGGGTAATGGTCATGCCCAGAGAACTTCTCATCCAGGGTAATGGTCATGCCCGGAGAGCATCTCATCCAGGGTAATGGTCATGCCCAGAGAACATCTCATCCAGGGTAATGGTGATGCCCGGAGAAAAATGTTAATCTCATCCAGGGTAATGGTCATGCCCAGAGAACTTCTCATCCAGGGTAACGGTCATGCCTGGAGAGCATCTCATCCAGGGTAATGGTGATGCCCGGAGAACATCTCATCCAGGGTAATGGTCATGCCCGGAGAACATCTCATCCAGAGTAATGGTCATGCCTGGAGAACATCTCATCCAGGGTAATGGTCATTCCTGGAGAGCATCTCATCCAGGGTAATGGTCATGCCCGGAGAACATCTCATCCAGGGTAATGGTCATGCCCGGAGAACATCTCATCCAGGGTAATGGTCATGCCCGGAGAAAAATGTTAATCTCATCCAGGGTAATGGTCATGCCTGGAGAACATCTCATCCAGGGTAATGGTCATGTCTGGAGAACATCTCATCCAGGTTAATGGTCATGCCTGGAGAACATCTCATCCAGGGTAATGGTCATGCCTGGAGAACATCTCATCCAGGGTAATGGTCATGCCCGGAGAACATCTCATTCAGGGTAATGGTCATGCCCGGAGAACATCTCATCCAGGGTAATGGTCATGTCTGGAGAACATCTCATCCAGGTTAATGGTCATGCCTGGAGAACATCTCATCCAGGGTAATGGTCATGCCTGGAGAACATCTCATCCAGGGTAATGGTCATGCCCAGAGAACATCTCATCCAGGGTAATGGTCATGCCCGGAGAAAAATGTTAATCTCATCCAGGGTAATGGTCATGCCCGGAGAACTTCTCATCCAGGGTAAAGGTTATGCCCGGAGAGCATCTCATCCAGGGTAATGGTCATGACCGGAGAACATCTCATCCAGGGTAATGGTCATGCCCGGAGAACATCTCATCCAGGGTAATGGTCATGCCCGGAGAACATCTCATCCAGGGTAATGGTCATGCCCAGAGAACATCTCATCCAGGGTAATGGTCATGCCCGGAGAAAAATGTTAATCTCATCCAGGGTAATGGTCATGCCTGGAGAACATCTCATCCAGGGAAATGGTCATGCCTGGAGAACATCTCATCCAGGGTAATGGTCATGCCTGGAGAACATCTCATCCAGGGTAATGGTCATGCCTGGAGAACATCTCATCCAGGGTAATGGTCATGCCCAGAGAACATCTCATCCAGGGTAATGGTCATGCCTGGAGAACATCTCATCCAGGGTAATGGTCATGCCTGGAGAACATCTCATCCCACGTAATGGTCATGCCTGGAGAACATCTCATCCAGGGTAATGGTCATGCCCAGAGAACATCTCATCCAGGGTAATGGTGATGCCCGGAGAAAAATGTTAATCTCATCCAGGGTAATGGTCATGCCCAGAGAACTTCTCATCCAGGGTAACGGTCATACCCGGAGAGCATCTCATCCAGGGTAATGGTGATGCCCGGAGAACATCTCATCCAGGGTAATGGTCATGCCTGGAGAACATCTCATCCAGGGAAATGGTCATGCCTGGAGAACATCTCATCCAGGGTAATGGTCATGCCTGGAGAACATCTCATCCAGGGTAATGGTCATGCCTGGAGAACATCTCATCCAGGGTAATGGTCATGCCCAGAGAACATCTCATCCAGGGTAATGGTCATGCCTGGAGAACATCTCATCCAGGGTAATGGTCATGCCTGGAGAACATCTCATCCCACGTAATGGTCATGCCTGGAGAACATCTCATCCAGGGTAATGGTCATGCCTGGAGAACATCTCATCCAGGGTAATGGTCATGCCCGGAGAACATCTCATCCAGGGTAATGGTCATGCCCAGAGAACATCTCATCCAGGGTAATGGTCATGCCCAGAGAACATCTCATCCAGGGAAATGGTCATGCCCGGAGAAAAATGTTAATCTCATCCAGGGTAATGGTCATGCCTGGAGAACATCTCATCCAGGATAATGGTCATGCCTGGAGAACATATCATCCAGGGTAATGGTCATGCCTGGAGAACATCTCATCCAGGGTAATGGTCATGCCTGGAGAACATCTCATCCAGGGTAATGGTCATGCCCAGAGAACATCTCATCCAGGGTAATGGTCATGCCTGGAGAACATCTCATCCAGGGTAATGGTCATGCCCAGAGAACATCTCATCCAGGGTAATGGTGATGCCCGGAGAAAAATGTTAATCTCATCCAGGGTAATGGTCATGCCCGGAGAACTTCTCATCCAGGGTAACGGTCATGCCCGGAGAGCATCTCATCCAGGGTAATGGTCATGCCCGGAGAACATCTCATCCAGGGTAATGGTCATGCCCGGAGAACATCTCATCCAGGGTAATGATCATGCCTGGAGAACATCTCATCCAGGGTAATGGTCATGCCTGGACAGCATCTCATCCAGGGTAATGGTCATGCCCGGAGAACATCTCATCCAGGGTAATGGTCATGCCTGGAGAACATCTCATCCAGGGTAATGGTCATGCCCAGAGAACATCTCATCCAGGGTAATGGTCATGCCCGGAGAAAAATGTTAATCTGATCCAGGGTAATGGTCATGCCTGGAGAACATCTCATCCAGGGTAATGGTCATGTCTGGAGAACATCTCATCCAGGTTAATGGTCATGCCTGGAGAACATCTCATCCAGGGTAATGGTCATGCCTAGAGAACATCTCATCCAGGGTAATGGTCATGCCTGGAGAACATCTCATCCAGGGTAATGGTCTTGCCCGGAGAAAAATGTTAATCTCATCCAGGGTAATGGTCATGCCCAGAGAACTTCTCATCCAGGGTAATGGTCATGCCCGGAGAGCATCTCATCCAGGGTAATGGTCATGCCCAGAGAACATCTCATCCAGGGTAATGGTGATGCCCGGAGAAAAATGTTAATCTCATCCAGGGTAATGGTCATGCCCAGAGAACTTCTCATCCAGGGTAACGGTCATGCCTGGAGAGCATCTCATCCAGGGTAATGGTGATGCCCGGAGAACATCTCATCCAGGGTAATGGTCATGCCCGGAGAACATCTCATCCAGAGTAATGGTCATGCCTGGAGAACATCTCATCCAGGGTAATGGTCATTCCTGGAGAGCATCTCATCCAGGGTAATGGTCATGCCCGGAGAACATCTCATCCAGGGTAATGGTCATGCCCGGAGAACATCTCATCCAGGGTAATGGTCATGCCCGGAGAAAAATGTTAATCTCATCCAGGGTAATGGTCATGCCTGGAGAACATCTCATCCAGGGTAATGGTCATGTCTGGAGAACATCTCATCCAGGTTAATGGTCATGCCTGGAGAACATCTCATCCAGGGTAATGGTCATGCCTGGAGAACATCTCATCCAGGGTAATGGTCATGCCCGGAGAACATCTCATTCAGGGTAATGGTCATGCCCGGAGAACATCTCATCCAGGGTAATGGTCATGTCTGGAGAACATCTCATCCAGGTTAATGGTCATGCCTGGAGAACATCTCATCCAGGGTAATGGTCATGCCTGGAGAACATCTCATCCAGGGTAATGGTCATGCCCAGAGAACATCTCATCCAGGGTAATGGTCATGCCCGGAGAAAAATGTTAATCTCATCCAGGGTAATGGTCATGCCCGGAGAACTTCTCATCCAGGGTAAAGGTTATGCCCGGAGAGCATCTCATCCAGGGTAATGGTCATGACCGGAGAACATCTCATCCAGGGTAATGGTCATGCCCGGAGAACATCTCATCCAGGGTAATGGTCATGCCCGGAGAACATCTCATCCAGGGTAATGGTCATGCCCAGAGAACATCTCATCCAGGGTAATGGTCATGCCCGGAGAAAAATGTTAATCTCATCCAGGGTAATGGTCATGCCTGGAGAACATCTCATCCAGGGAAATGGTCATGCCTGGAGAACATCTCATCCAGGGTAATGGTCATGCCTGGAGAACATCTCATCCAGGGTAATGGTCATGCCTGGAGAACATCTCATCCAGGGTAATGGTCATGCCCAGAGAACATCTCATCCAGGGTAATGGTCATGCCTGGAGAACATCTCATCCAGGGTAATGGTCATGCCTGGAGAACATCTCATCCCACGTAATGGTCATGCCTGGAGAACATCTCATCCAGGGTAATGGTCATGCCCAGAGAACATCTCATCCAGGGTAATGGTGATGCCCGGAGAAAAATGTTAATCTCATCCAGGGTAATGGTCATGCCCAGAGAACTTCTCATCCAGGGTAACGGTCATACCCGGAGAGCATCTCATCCAGGGTAATGGTGATGCCCGGAGAACATCTCATCCAGGGTAATGGTCATGCCTGGAGAACATCTCATCCAGGGAAATGGTCATGCCTGGAGAACATCTCATCCAGGGTAATGGTCATGCCTGGAGAACATCTCATCCAGGGTAATGGTCATGCCTGGAGAACATCTCATCCAGGGTAATGGTCATGCCCAGAGAACATCTCATCCAGGGTAATGGTCATGCCTGGAGAACATCTCATCCAGGGTAATGGTCATGCCTGGAGAACATCTCATCCCACGTAATGGTCATGCCTGGAGAACATCTCATCCAGGGTAATGGTCATGCCCAGAGAACATCTCATCCAGGGTAATGGTGATGCCCGGAGAAAAATGTTAATCTCATCCAGGGTAATGGTCATGCCCAGAGAACTTCTCATCCAGGGTAACGGTCATACCCGGAGAGCATCTCATCCAGGGTAATGGTGATGCCCGGAGAACATCTCATCCAGGGTAATGGTCATGCCCGGAGAACATCTCATCCAGGGTAATGGTCATGCCCAGAGAACATCTCATCCAGGGTAATGGTCATGCCCGGAGAAAAATGTTAATCTCATCCAGGGTAATGGTCATGCCTGGAGAACATCTCATCCAGGGTAATGGTCATACCTGGAGAACTTCTCATCCAGGGTAATGGTCATGCCTGGAGAACATCTCATCCAGGGTAATGGTCATGCCCAGAGAACATCTCATCCAGGGTAATGGTCATGCCTGGAGAACATCTCATCCAGGGTAATGGTTTTGCCCAGAGAACATATCATCCAGGGTAATGGTCATGCCTGGAGAACATCTCATCCAGGGTAATGGTCATGCCCAGAGAACATCTCATCCAGGGTAATGGTCATGCCCGGAGAACATCTCATCCAGGGTAATGGTCATGCCTGGAGAACATCTCATCCAGGGTAATGGTCATGCCCGGAGAACATCTCATCCAGGGTAATGGTCATGCCCGGAGAACTTCTCATCCAGGATAATGGTCATGCCCGGAGAGCATCTCATCCAGGGTAATGGTCATGCCCAGAGAACATCTCATCCAGGGTAATGGTCATGCCCGGAGAACATCTCATCCAGGGTAATGGTCATGCCCGGAGAAAAATGTTAATCTCATCCAGGGTAATGGTCATGCCTGGAGAACATCTCATCCAGGGTAATGGTCATGCCTGGAGAACATCTCATCCAGGGTAATGGTCATGCCTGGAGAACATCTCATCCAGGGTAATGGTCATGCCTGGAGAACATCTCATCCAGGGTAATGGTCATGCCCAGAGAACATCTCATCCAGGGTAATGGTTATGCCCGGAGAAAAATGTTAATCTCATCCAGGGTAATGGTCATGCCCGGAGAACTTCTCATCCAGGGTAATGGTCATGCCCGGAGAGCATCTCATCCAGGGTAATGGTCATGCCCGGAGAACATCTCATCCAGGGTAATGGTCATGCCTGGAGAACATCTCATCCAGGGTAATGGTCATGCCCGGAGAACATCTCATCCAGGGTAATGGTCATGCCCAGAGAACATCTCATCCAGGGTAATGGTCATGCCCAGAGAACATCTCATCCAGGGAAATGGTCATGCCCGGAGAAAAATGTTAATCTCATCCAGGGTAATGGTCATGCCTGGAGAACATCTCATCCAGGATAATGGTCATGCCTGGAGAACATCTCATCCAGGGTAATGGTCATGCCTGGATAACATCTCATCCAGGGTAATGGTCATGCCTGGAGAACATCTCATCCAGGGTAATGGTCATGCCCAGAGAACATCTCATCCAGGGTAATGGTCATGCCTGGAGAACATCTCATCCAGGGTAATGGTCATGCCCAGAGAACATCTCATCCAGGGTAATGGTGATGCCCGGAGAAAAATGTTAATCTCATCCAGGGTAATGGTCATGCCCGGAGAACTTCTCATCCAGGGTAACGGTCATGCCCGGAGAGCATCTCATCCAGGGTAATGGTCATGCCCGGAGAACATCTCATCCAGGGTAATGGTCATGCCCGGAGAACATCTCATCCAGGGTAATGATCATGCCTGGAGAACATCTCATCCAGGGTAATGGTCATGCCTGGACAGCATCTCATCCAGGGTAATGGTCATGCCCGGAGAACATCTCATCCAGGGTAATGGTCATGCCTGGAGAACATCTCATCCAGGGTAATGGTCATGCCCAGAGAACATCTCATCCAGGGTAATGGTCATGCCCGGAGAAAAATGTTAATCTCATCCAGGGTAATGGTCATGCCTGGAGAACATCTCATCCAGGGTAATGGTCATGTCTGGAGAACATCTCATCCAGGTTAATGGTCATGCCTGGAGAACATCTCATCCAGGGTAATGGTCATGCCTAGAGAACATCTCATCCAGGGTAATGGTCATGCCTGGAGAACATCTCATCCAGGGTAATGGTCTTGCCCGGAGAAAAATGTTAATCTCATCCAGGGTAATGGTCATGCCCAGAGAACTTCTCATCCAGGGTAATGGTCATGCCCGGAGAGCATCTCATCCAGGGTAATGGTCATGCCCAGAGAACATCTCATCCAGGGTAATGGTCATGCCCGGAGAAAAATGTTAATCTCATTCAGGGTAATGGTCATGCCTGGAGAACATCTCATCCAGGGTAATGGTCATGCCTGGAGAACATCTCATCCAGGGTAATGGTCATGCCTGGAGAACATCTCATCCAGGGTAATGGTCATGCCCGGAGAACATCTCATCCAGGGTAATGGTCATGCCTGGAGAACATCTCATCCAGGGTAATGGTCATGCCCAGAGAACATCTCATCCAGGGTAATGGTCATGCCCAGAGAACATCTCATCCAGGGTAATGGTCATGCCCGGAGAAAAATGTTAATCTCATTCAGGGTAATGGTCATGCCTGGAGAACATCTCATCCAGGGTAATGGTCATGCCTGGAGAACATCTCATCCAGGGTAATGGTCATGCCTGGAGAACATCTCATCCAGGGTAATGGTCATGCCCAGAGAACATCTCATCCAGGGTAATGGTCATGCCTGGAGAACATCTCATCCAGGGTAATGGTCATGCCCAGAGAACATCTCATCCAGGGTAATGGTGATGCCCGGAGAAAAATGTTAATCTCATCCAGGGTAATGGTCATGCCCGGAGAACTTCTCATCCAGGGTAACGGTCATGCCCGGAGAGCATCTCATCCAGGGTAATGGTGATGCCCTGAGAACATCTCATCCAGGGTAATGGTCATGCCCGGAGAACATCTCATCCAGGGTAATGGTCATGCCCAGAGAACATCTCATCCAGGGTAATGGTCATGCCCGGAGAAAAATGTTAATCTCATCCAGGGTAATGGTCATGCCTGGAGAACATCTCATCCAGGGTAATGGTCATGCCTGGAGAACTTCTCACCCAGGGTAATGGTCATGCCTGGAGAACATCTCATCCAGGGTAATGGTCATGCCCAGAGAACATCTCATCCAGGGTAATGGTTATGCCTGGAGAACATCTCATCCAGGGTAATGGTCATGCCCAGATAACATCTCATCCAGGGTAATGGTCATGCCCAGAGAACATCTCATCCAGGGTAATGGTCATGCCCGGAGAACATCTCATCCAGGGTAATGGTCATGCCCGGAGAACATCTCATCCAGGGTAATGGTCATGCCCAGAGAACATCTCATCCAGGGTAATGGTCATGCCCGGAGAACATCTCATCTAGGGTAATGGTCATGCCTGGAGAACATCTCATCCTGGGTAATGGTCATGCCTGGAGAACATCTCATCCAGGGTAATGGTCATGCCTGGAGAACATCTCATCCAGGGTAATGGTCATGCCTGGAGAACATCTCATCCAGGGTAATGGTCATGCCTGGAGAACATCTCATCCAGGGTAATGGTCATGCCTGGAGAACATCTCATCCAGGGTAATGGTCATGCCTGGAGAACATCTCATCCAGGGTAATGGTCATGTCTGGAGAACATCTCATCCAGGGTAATGGTGATGCCTGGAGAACATCTCATCCAGGGTAATGGTCATGCCTGGAGAACATCTCATCCAGGGTAATGGTCATGCCTGGAGAACTTCTCATCCAGGGTAATGGTCATGCCTGGAGAACATCTCATCCAGGGTAATGGTCATGCCTGGAGAAAATCTCATCCAGGGTAATGGTCATGCCCAAAGAATATCTCATCCAGGGTAATGGTCATGCCCAGAGAACTTCTCATCCAGGGTAATGGTCATGCCTGGATAAAAGCTATGTGTATACATTTCCATTCTTGTCTTTCCTAGTGGTGCCGATTCAGATTTATGATAGTTTACTTTTAATCCACTTATTTCAGTATAACTCTAATATAACTCTAATATAACTCTAGTATAACTCTAATATAACTCTAATATAACTCTAGTATAACTCTAATATAACTCTAATATAACTCTAATATAACTCTAGTATAACTCTAATATAACTCTAATATAACTCTAGTATAACTCTAGTATAACTCTAATATAACTCTAGTATAACTCTAGTATAACTCTAATATAACTCTAATATAACTCTAATATAACTCTAGTATAACTCTAGTATAACTCTAATATAACTCTAATATAACTCTAGTATAACTCTAATATAACTCTAGTATAACTCTAGTATAACTCTAGTATAACTCTAATATAACTCTAATATAACTCTAGTATAACTCTAATATAACTCTAATATAATTCTAGTATAACTCTAGTATAACTCTAATATAACTCTAATATAACTCTAATATAACTCTAGTATAACTCTAGTATAACTCTAATATAACTCTAATATAACTCTAATATAACTCTAATATAACTCTAGTATAACTCTAGTATAACTCTAGTATAACTCTATTATAACTCTAATATAACTCTAGTATAACTCTAATATAACTCTAATATATCTCTAATATAACTCTAGTATAACTCTAATATAACTCTAATATAACTCTAGTATAACTCTAGTATAACTCTAATATAACTCTAATATAACTCTAGTATAACTCTAGTATAACTCTAGTATAACTCTAATATAACTCTAGTATAACTTTAATATAACTCTAATATAACTCTAGTATAACTCTAATATAACTCTAATATAACTCTAGTATAACTCTAGTATAACTCTAGTATAACTCTAATATAACTCTAATATAACTCTAGTATAACTCTAATATAACTCTAATATAACTCTAATATAACTCTAGTATAACTCTAGTATAACTCTAATATAACTCTAATATAACTCTAGTATAACTTTAATATAACTCTAATATAACTCTAGTATAACTCTAATATAACTCTAATATAACTCTAATATAACTCTAGTATAACTCTAATATAACTCTAATATAACTCTAATATAACTCTAGTATAACTCTAGTATAACTCTAATATAACTCTAGTATAACTCTAATATAACTCTAATATAACTCTAGTATAACTCTAGTATAACTCTAATATAACTTTAATATAACTCTAGTATAACTCTAATATAACTCTAATATAACTCTAATATAACTCTAATATAACTCTAATAATTTGACAACAGTTCTAATTGAATTTTCACTTCTATCCAGTAAAATTGTGAATCATCTGCTTATTGAGACAATTTCAATTCTTTAGATTTGAATTTGAATCCAATAAATATGGATGTATGGGGCATCCATGTCGAACGCTACCAGTAACATTAAATAAAGGTGTAGCCCATCCAGTATTTAATACACAACTGGATATATTATTGAAGAAAATATCTATCCACTGATGAAATAGGTCCCCTAAATTAAAGAATGTAAGACACTTTTTATGCCCCCGCAACTATTGGTCAGGGGGCATATTGTTTTACCCCTGTCCGTCTGTTCGTCCGTTCGTCACACTTAGTATGCATAGTTTGTCTGGCTAACTCCTCCTACAGTTTTTGAGCTAGACCTTTTATATTTTGTAGACAGTTAGTACGTACACTGAAGGTGTGCATATTATGTGGATTTTGACTTTCAACAATTTTTTACAAAATTATAGATGCATGAACTTGACAGATTTTGCTAAATCCCTATAGGATATATGGTTTGTCTGGCTAACTCCTCCTACAGTTTTTGAGCTAGACCTTTTATATTTTGTAGACAGTTAGTACCAACACTGAAGGTGTGCATATTTTATGGATTTTGATTTTCAACATTTTTTTACAAAATTATGCATATATGAACTTAGCCACTGAAACCTGTTAACGTGTAAACAACGCTCCTTATACTTTAAATCCACAGATACAAAAACTTGATTTTCACTTAAATATGTTTCTGACATGAAACAAATCTTTCAGTCATTTCTGCTTGATGCTGAATAAGCAAAACATTAGTTTACCCTTTTGCAATTATAACTGCGGGGGCATTGCATAAGGTTGAGACGGGGACATTCAATTTTCTAGTTTTTTAAAGAATTTCCAACTTATGGTATCAAAAGCTTTTTCAAAATCAATGGATAGTATAATACAAGGGAGATTTTCATCTTCTGCAAGATCTATAACTTCTAGAAGACTTCTGATATTATCACCAATATATTTGTTTTTTTGTTCTTTGGTGTTTTAACCCAACTTTCAGCAATATTTCAGCTATATCATGGCGTTCAGTTTTAGTGGTGGAAGATGCCGGAGTACCCAGAGAGAACCACTGACCAAGTAGAGTTCACCCTTTTTAGTTCACCTGGCCAAAGGCCATGTGAGCTTTTGCCATCACTTGGCATCCGTCGTCGTCGTCTGTCGTACGTCGTAAACTTTCACATTTAAATCTTCTCCTCTGAAACCGTTGAACCAAATTAAACCAAACCTGGCAGGGATGGTCCCTGGGTGGATCCCTTTCAAAATTGTGTCCGACAGCCCCGCCCTCCATTCAAGATGGCTGCTGTTACTAAAAATAGAAATTTCTTCAATTGTCCATTGCTGCTTTAGTACAAGTCAAAATGAGCTCAAATTTTAACTGCAGCTACATGGCAAGGAGTAGTTTAGCATATATTCTGGGTTTTTCTGTGAAATTTTTCTTTCAGCCGTTTTATACAGATTATGCAAATTAGGCATATTTTGATAAAAGATCACATTTAAACCTTCTTCTCTGAAACCACTGAACCAAATCAAACCAAATTTGGCTGGGATAGTCCTGGGGTAGTCCCATTTCAAAATTGTGTCCGACAGCGCCGCCTTCCATTCAAGATGGCTGCTGTTACTAAAAATAGAAATTTCTTCAATTATCCATTGCTGCTTTATTATAAATCAAAATGAGCTCACATTTTAACTGCAGCTACATGACAATGAGTAGTTAAACATATATTCTGGGTTTTTCTGTGAGATTTTTTCAGCCAGTTTATTCTGTTCAGGAATATTATGAGATAAAAATCACATCAAAATCTTTTGCTCAGAAATTTAGTTGAAATGATCATTTACACTTTCAAAATTATGTGTAACACCCCCATTTTCTATCAACTTTAGATGTCAAATTGAAAACCAGGTGAGCGATTACAGGCTCCTGTGATCCTCTAGTTTGTAATTTACAAAGCTGGGTGCGAACCCACGCCGTATTGGTGATAGACTTCTATGAGTTGTTAGGTAATCCAACTACCTAACTCATTGACCCACCTGGGCCCTTCACCAATATATCTTCCCTTCATAAATCCATACTAATTTTCATTAATAATTTTTTTGCATTATTCAAGATCTTTTAGAAACATGTCAGTTTTGGGTAGGTTTGTCTATATAGTTTGTATAGAATTTTTTAACAGTTTAAAGTCTTCAATCTCATTTACATTTTAGTTATATTTTGATTTTTCTATTTGTCCAAAAAGTCTTTGTTTCCTTAAAAATGCATAAGAAAGGCAACTCTTACAAAAATAATGCATAAGAAAGACAACTCTTACAAAAATAATGCATAAGAAAGACAACTCTTACAAAAATAATGTAACTTGGAATAAGCAAAGTTATTAGAAATCTTTGTTTATAATTTCTATTAAAGAAGAGTTTGAAGATACCAGAGGGGCAATCATAATCCGTATATCGAAGAAGAACAGACAGCATAATGGCCAAAGAAAAAGTACAAAAGGACAAACAACGATCTACAAAACATACATATAAAACTAAAGATTGAGTAACACAAAACCCACTAAAAACCGGGTCATGGGAAATGAACAAAAAGGGAGATAATTCATCATTGACCAATCAGAATACATTAATTTGAGACCCCATCATTTTGAATTACCTTTTTGACAATGTACCTGGATCAACTCTCTTTTTAACAATGTACCTGGATCAACTCTCTTTTTAACAATGTACCTGGATCAATAGTTGATGAATTTTTAATACATATATTTAGAAATGAATATGAGTAAATATTTAGACAAGTTAATATTTGTTTACTTTTGTGTTTTTCTTTTGAATTTATATAAAGTCAATTTGTAAATTAAGATAAGTTGTCTTTACAGAAAGAAGAACTTATCATTTCCAAGCTGAAGATGAAGAAAGTATGAAGGAGTGAGTATTAAACATATCATTGTTTGACAGAGCTGAGTGAGTATTAAACATATCATGGTTTGACAGAGCTGAGTGAGTATTAAACATATCATGGTTTGACTGAGCTGAGTGAGTATTAAACATATCATGGTTTGACAGAGCTGAGTGAGTATTAAACATACCATGGTTTGACAGAGCTGAGTGAGTATTAAACATATCATTGTTTGACTGAGCTGAGTGAGTATTAAACATACCATGGTTTGACAGAGCTGAGTGAGTATTAACATATCATGGTTTGACAGAGCTGAGTGAGTATTAAACATATCATGGTTTGACAGAGCTGAGTGAGTATTAACATATCATGGTTTGACAGAGCTGAGTGAGTATTAAACATATCATGGTTTGACAGAGCTGAGTGAGTATTAAACATATCATGGTTTGACTGAGCTGAGTGAGTATTAAACATATCATGGTTTGACAGAGCTGAGTGAGTATTAAACATACCATGGTTTGACGGAGCTGAGTGAGTATTAAACATATCATTGTTTGACTGAGCTGAGTGAGTATTAAACATACCATGGTTTGACAGAGCTGAGTGAGTATTAACATATCATGGTTTGACAGAGCTGAGTGAGTATTAAACATATCATGGTTTGACAGAGCTGAGTGAGTATTAACATACCATGGTTTGACAGAGCTGAGTGAGTATTAAACATATCATTGTTTGACTGAGCTGAGTGAGTATTAAACATACGATGGTTTGACAGAGCTGAGTGAGTATTAACATATCATGGTTTGACAGAGCTGAGTGAGTATTAAACATACCATTGTTTGACTGAGCTGAGTGAGTATTAAACATATCATGGTTTGACAGAGCTGAGTGAGTATTAAACATACCATTGTTTGACTGAGCTGAGTGAGTATTAAGCATATCATGGTTTGACAGAGCTGAGTGAGTATTAAACATATCATGGTTTGACAGAGCTGAGTGAGTATTAAACATATCATGGTTTGACAGAGCTGAGTGAGTATTAAACATATCATGGTTTGACAGAGCTGAGTGAGTATTAAACATATCATGGTTTGACTGAGCTGAGTGAGTATTAAACATATCATGGTTTGACAGAGCTGAGTGAGTATTAAACATATCATGGTTTGACAGAGCTGAGTGAGTATTAACATACCATGGTTTGACAGAGCTGAGTGAGTATTAAACATATCATTGTTTGACTGAGCTGAGTGAGTATTAAACATACGATGGTTTGACAGAGCTGAGTGAGTATTAACATATCATGGTTTGACAGAGCTGAGTGAGTATTAAACATACCATTGTTTGACTGAGCTGAGTGAGTATTAAACATATCATGGTTTGACAGAGCTGAGTGAGTATTAAACATACCATTGTTTGACTGAGCTGAGTGAGTATTAAACATATCATGGTTTGACAGAGCTGAGTGAGTATTAAACATATCATGGTTTGACAGAGCTGAGTGAGTATTAAACATATCATGGTTTGACAGAGCTGAGTGAGTATTAAACATATCATGGTTTGACAGAGCTGAGTGAGTATTAAACATATCATGGTTTGACTGAGCTGAGTGAGTATTAAACATATCATGGTTTGACAGAGCTGAGTGAGTATTAAACATATCATGGTTTGACTGAGCTGAGTGAGTATTAAACATACCATGGTGTGACAGAGCTGAGTGAGTATTAAACATACCATGGTTTGACAGAGCTGAGTGAGTATTAAACATATCATGGTTTGACAGAGCTGAGTGAGTATTAAACATATCATGGTTTGACAGAGCTGAGTGAGTATTAAACATATCATGGTTTGACAGAGCTGAGTGAGTATTAAACATACTGGTATCATTGTTTGACAGAGCTGAGTGAGTATTAAACACACCGGTATCATTGTTTGACTGAGCTTGACAAATTCTTGTCTTAATATTAATGTTCAATTATTTTAAAATACTAAGTATGTAAAGCATAAGACTAAAGGGGTAATCTAAAGCTGAAGATACTAAAGGGGTAATCTAAAGCTGTAGATACTAAAGGGGTAATCTAAAGCTGAAGACTAAAGGGATAATCTAAAGCTGAAGATACTAAAGGGGTAATCTAAAGCTGTAGATACTAAAGGGATAATCTAAAGCTGTAGATACTAAAGGGATAATCTAAAGCTGAAGATACTAAAGGGGTAATCTAAAGCTGAAGATACTAAAGGGGTAATATAAAGCTGAAGATACTAAAGGGGTAATCTAAAGCTGTAGATACTAAAGGGGTAATCTAAAGCTGTAGATACTAAAGGGGTAATCTAAAGCTGAAGACTAAGGGATAATCTAAAGCTGAAGACTAAAGGGGTAATCTAAAGCTGTAGATACTAAAGGGATAATCTAAAGCTGAAGACTAAAGGGGTAATCTAAAGCTGAAGATACTAAAGGGGTAATCTAAAGCTGAAGACTAAGGGATAATCTAAAGCTGAAGACTAAAGGGGTAATCTAAAGCTGTAGATACTAAAGGGGTAATCTAAAGCTGTAGATACTAAAGGGGTAATCTAAAGCTGTAGATACTAAAGGGATAATCTAAAGCTGTAGATACTAAAGGGATAATCTAAAGCTGAAGACTAAAGGGATAATCTAAAGCTGTACCTTTCAGTCTATTTTGTAAAATATTTCAGACATATCAGTTATTAGGTTTTAATTAATTTCAAAGACTCAAAGAATAAACCAAAAAACCTTTTACAAGTAGTAGAATTGTCACTGTCTATTCTACAAAGGAGAAGAGATAATGATCTCTCTTCTCCTTCTGTCTATCACATTTCTAAACAACTACAAATATAAATAATTTCCTCTGCGACTCTTTGACTTATACTACGGTGAAGCCTGTAGAACTCTCATTATAGTATACCAGGATGAGGCTATACATTATTACATTAAATAATGTCAAAAACACTTATAATAAAAATGAAAAACAAAAATTACTGCACTGTCATTTGAAACGTTAAAACATGTTTTACTTTTTTTGTAGATGGATATCTGTCTTAAATAATGCAAAAGAACAAGTGTTAATGAAAGAATTCCTTGATAGCACAAACTCTCCATGTTTAAACCCAAATGTCAAAGAATTAACTCTCAGTATACTACAAATAGTCAAACGATTGCCTGGTAACAATGTCTGCTGTGATTGCAATGCCAAAGGTATTTATCTCCCTTGACAATCATAATGGGTTAGGGTTAGGACTAGAGTCAGGGTTAGGGTTAGGGTTAGGGTTAGGACTAGAGTCAGGGTTAGGGTTAGGGTTAGGGTTAGGACTAGAGTCAGGGTTTTAGAGTTTGTTTGTTTGTTAGATGGTGTTTCATACCACTTTCAACAATATTTCAGTTACAGCGTGGCAGTCAGTTTTATTGGTTAAGGAAACCGTAGGACCCGGAGAAAACCACCGGCCTGTCGCAAGTCACTGACAAACAAAATAATTAAAACATAGTAGATTGTATCCTGAGCTGAACTGTGTTCAGTTAGGACAAGAATTATGTCCTTTGTATGAAAGGGAAAGATAACTTCACAGTTTTTTAGAAAATAACAAAAAGTTCTGAACAGAATTACATTCCCTAAAAATATGATCCAGACTTTCTTATGTGACTGTACAGTACTCAGACTTTCTTATGTGACTGTACAGTACTCAGACTTTCTTATGTGACTGTACAGTACTCAGACTTTCTTATGTGACTGTACAGTACTCAGACTTTCTTATGTGACTGTACAGTATTCAGACTTTCTTATGTGACTGTACAGTACTCAGACTTTCTTATGTGACTGTACAGTACTCAGACTTTCTTATGTGACTGTACAGTACTCAGACTTTCTTATGTGACTGTACAGTATTCAGACTTTCTTATGTGACTGTACAGTACTCAGACTTTCTTATGTGACTGTACAGTACTCAGACTTTCTTATGTGACTGTACAGTACTCAGACTTTCTTATGTGACTGTACAGTACTCAGACTTTCTTATGTGACTGTACAGTACTCAGACTTTCTTATGTGACTGTACAGTATTCAGACTTTCTTATGTGACTGTACAGTACTCAGTTTCTCTTAACCCACAAATATATAGAATGAATTTGTCATTAAAATTCTGTGTACAATTTTATGTTGAAAGTCTTGTAATTTAGTTTCTTTTGTAACAGAGAAAGGTATACAGTAAATGAAACTAATCTTCAATAACAATCTCTATGTGAACTTCCTTTTCCCATGTATGTTTGAAGGGAGCATTTTTACACTTAACCCATATTGTTTTGAAAAGTATTTACATGGTTTAGGGTCCCCTTGTCATTTTCAATTAAGTCTTATTTTTGTTTCCCTCTTAACAGAAGTGTACATCTATGTAGAATGGCACTTAGAATACTGAAATATTCTATCAAATTTCATCTAATAATATAGTGATTCATAAATTCCTCGTATGTTAAAAGCATTTTTTTCTGATATTAAATCATTTACAAAATATACACCATTTTTACAACATATATTTGTTCATTAACATATTACCATTTTTATAAAAGGGTTTAACCTAGGGCCCGGGTGGCTCAATGAGTTAGATAGTTGTAGGGCCCGGGTGGCTCAATGAGTTAGGTAGTTGTAGGGCTCGGGTGGCTCAATGAGTTAGGTAGTTGTAGGGCCCGGGTGGCTCAATGAGTTAGGTAGTTGTAGGGCCCAGGTGGCTCAATGAGTTAGGTAGTTGTAGGGCTCGGGTGGCTCAATGAGTTAGGTAGTTGTAGGGCCCAGGTGGCTCAATGAGTTAGGTAGTTGTAGGGCCCGGGTGGCTCAATGAGTTAGGTAGTTGTAGGGCTCGGGTGGCTCAATGAGTTAGGTAGTTGTAGGGCCTGGTGGCTCAATGAGTTCGGTAGTTGTAGGGCCCGGGTGGCTCAATGAGTTAGGTAGTTGAAGGGCCCGGGTGGCTCAATGAGTTAGGTAGTTGAAGGACCCTGGTGGCTCAATGAGTTAGGTAGTTGTAGGACCCGGGTGGCTCAATGAGTTAGGTATTTGTAGGGCCCGGGTGGCTCAATGAGTTAGGTAGTTGTAGGACCCGGGTGGCTCAATGAGTTAGGTATTTGTAGGGCCCGGGTGGCTCAATGAGTTAGGTAGTTGTAGGACCCAGGTGGCTCAATGAGTTAGGTAGTTGTAGGACCCGGGTGGCTCAATGAGTTAGGTATTTGTAGGGCCCGGGTGGCTCAATGAGTTAGGTATTTGGATTACAACTCGTACAAGCCTATAACCAATACAGCGTTGGTTCCCGCTCGGCTTTGTAAATTACAGAAAAGGGTGCACTCGACTCGCAGCCGCAAGTGATAAAGTTTACCAGTTGCCATGATAAAGATGAAATATTGCTGAAAGTGGCATTAAACACAATAAATCAAATCAATTAAATCAAAAGGGTTTAACCATACCGACATGACTCAAGACGTGGTGAATAATTATCAACTTTTTCTAGACTCTCTTCAATCAAGTACAATATATTATTTCCTCTCCATTTTTTGGGACCCGGATGGATCAATGAGTTAGGCAGTTGGGTTACCTAACAACTCATACAAGCCTACCACCAATATGGCGTGGGTTCGCTCCCGGCTTTGTAAATTACAAAAAAGGGTGCACTCGACTCCCAGCCGCAAGTGATAAAAGTTTATCAGTTGCTTGCCCATGGTCGGTGGTTTTCTCTGGGTCTTCCAGCTTCTTATACCACTAAAACTGGTCGCCATGATTTAGCTGAAATATTGCTGGAAGTGGCGTTAAGACATCAAAAATCAGAAATCTCCATTTTGTATATAACCGAATAGAAGAACTTTCCCTGGTGAGTGGTTGAAAGGGTCAAGTAATTTATGAAGCCATGGCATTTTAAGTGCTTTGCAAAATGATTGGATATGTGACATTTTTGCCACCCTTCTTCATATTCATTGATAGCAGAAGAGTTTGAAGATACCAAAGGGAGGTAATCAGAATCCGTAAATCAAAGAAGAACAGACAACACAATGGCCAAAAGAAAAAGGACAAAAGGACAAACAACGATCTACAAAACATACACATAAAACTAAAGATTGAGAAACACAAACCCCACTAAAAACTGGGGGTGAACTCCGGTGCTTCGGAAGGGTAAGCAGTTCCTGCTCCACTAGTGTTTATCTAGTTACAAACCCTGTGATAAGTCATCTCTTCATGTTATCCTTTTACCATTCCATAAAAATTTATAAAATATTTCTTTAATATCATTGAAAACTGAATCTGGAGGGACCCATTTAGATTAGATGGCTTTAATTCTTGGTTGAGAACAGTGGCCTGTATAGGCCAAAACATAATAAGATTGTCAAATAGTTAAAACATAATAAATTTGTCAAAGGGAAATCTACTTATAAACATACATATATACAAGATGCTGGTCCTTAATTATTATTGTTAAACAAGAATATTGTAGTCGCAGATGCCAGCAATGAAATAGTGGGATACCACCAGATTATTACACCTCAAATATTATAAAATAGTGGGATACCACCAGATTATTACACCTCAAATATTATAAAATAGTGGGATACCACCAGATTATTACACCTCAAATATTATAAAATAGTGGGATACCACCAGATTATTACACCTCAAATATTATAAAATAGTGGGATACCACCAGATTATTACACCTCAAATATTATAAAATAGTGGGATACCACCAGATTATTACACCTCAAATATTATGAAATAGTGGGATACCACCAGATTATTACACCTCAAATATTATAAAATAGTGGGATACCACCAGATTATTACACCTCAAATATTATAAAATAGTGGGATACCACCAGATTATTACACCTCAAATATTATAAAATAGTGGGATACCACTAGATTATTACACCTCAAATATTATAAAATAGTGGGATACCACCAGATTATTACACCTCGAATATTATAAAATAGTGGGATACCACTAGATTATTACACCTCAAATATTATGAAATAGTGGGATACCACCAGATTATTACACCTCAAATATTATAAAATAGTGGGATACCACCAGATTATTGCACCTCAAATATTATAAATTAGTGGGATACCACCAGATTAGCTCATTACACCTCAAATATTACGATCAATTTCAAAGCAGAGAGATTTTTTTTTTTAATTTCAGATCCAGAATGGCTGTCGACCAATTTAGGGGTATTAATTTGTTTAGAATGCTGTGGTATACATAGACAGCTAGGAGTACACATATCTAGAACACAGAGTATAGTCATAGATGACCTGAGTACTTCACAGTTATTAGTAAGTATACAGACAGCTAGGAGTACATATATCTAGAACACAGAGTATAGTTATAGATGTACTGAGTACTTCACAGTTATTAGTAAGTATACACAGACAGCTAGGAGTACATATATCTAGAACACAGAGTATAGTTATAGATGTACTGAGTACTTCACAGTTATTAGTAAGTATACACAGACAGCTAGGAGTACATATATCTAGAACACAGAGTATAGTTATAGATGTACTGAGTACTTCACAGTTATTAGTAAGTATACAGACAGCTAGGAGTACATATATCTAGAACACAGAGTATAGTTATAGATGTACTGAGTACTTCACAGTTATTAGTAAGTATACACAGACAGCTAGGAGTACATATATCTAGAACACAGAGTATAGTTATAGATGTACTGAGTACTTCACAGTTATTAGTAAGTATACACAGACAGCTAGGAGTACATATATCTAGAACACAGAGTATAGTTATAGATGTACTGAGTACTTCACAGTTATTAGTAAGTATACAGACAGCTAGGAGTACATATATCTAGAACACAGAGTATAGTTATAGATGTACTGAGTACTTCACAGTTATTAGTAAGTATACAGACAGCTAGGAGTACATATATCTAGAACACAGAGTATAGTTATAGATGTACTGAGTACTTCACAGTTATTAGTAAGTATACAGACAGCTAGGAGTACATATATCTAGAACACAGAGTATAGTTATAGATGTACTGAGTACTTCACAGTTATTAGTAAGTATACACAGACAGCTAGGAGTACATATATCTAGAACACAGAGTATAGTTATAGATGTACTGAGTACTTCACAGTTATTAGTAAGTATACACAGACAGCTAGGAGTACATATATCTAGAACACAGAGTATAGTTATAGATGTACTGAGTACTTCACAGTTATTAGTAAGTATACAGACAGCTAGGAGTACATATATCTAGAACACAGAGTATAGTTATAGATGTACTGAGTACTTCACAGTTATTAGTAAGTATACAGACAGCTAGGAGTACATATATCTAGAACACAGAGTATAGTTATAGATGTACTGAGTACTTCACAGTTATTAGTAAGTATACAGACAGCTAGGAGTACATATATCTAGAACACAGAGTATAGTTATAGATGTACTGAGTACTTCACAGTTATTAGTAAGTATACACAGACAGCTAGGAGTATATATATCTAGAACACAGAGTATAGTCATAGATGTATTGAGTACTTCACAGTTATTAGTAAGTATACAGACAGCTAGGAGTACATTTATCTAGAACACAGAGTATAGTTATAGATGTACTGAGTACTTCACAGTTATTAGTAAGTATACAGACAGCTAGGAGTACATATATCTAGAACACAGAGTATAGTTATAGATGTACTGAGTACTTCACAGTTATTAGTAAGTATACAGACAGCTAGGAGTACATATATCTAGAACTCAGTATAGTTATAGATGTACTGAGTACTTCACAGTTATAAGTAAGTATACAGACAGCTAGGAGTACATATATCTAGAACTCAGAGTATAGTCATAGATGCACTGAGTACTTCACAGTTATTAGTGAGTATACACAGACAGCTAGGAGTACATATATCTAGAACATAGAGTATAGTTATAGATGTACTGAGTACTTCACAGTTATTAGTAAGTATACATAGACAGCTAGGAGTACATATATCTAGAACTCAGAGTATAGTTATAGATGTACTGAGTACTTCACAGTTATTAGTAAATATACACAGACAGCTAGGAGTACATATATCTAGAACACAGAGTATAGTTATAGATGTACTGAGTACTTCACAGTTATTAGTAAGTATACAGACAGCTAGGAGTACATATATCTAGAACACAGAGTATAGTTATAGATGTACTGAGTACTTCACAGTTATTAGTAAGTATGCATAGACAGCTAGGAGTACATATATCTAGAACACAGATTATAGTTATAGATGTACTGAGTACTTCACAGTTATTAGTAAGTATACAGACAGCTAGGAGTACATATATCTAGAACACAGAGTATAGTTATAGATGTACTGAGTACTTCACAGTTATTAGTAAGTATACAGACAGCTAGGAGTACATATATCTAGAACACAGAGTATAGTTATAGATGTAATGAGTACTTCACAGTTATTAGTAAGTATACAGACAGCTAGGAGTACATATATCTAGAACACAGAGTATAGTTATAGATGTACTGAGTACTTCACAGTTATTAGTAAGTATACACAGACAGCTAGGAGTACATATATCTAGAACACAGAGTATAGTCATAGATGTACTGAGTACTTCACAGTTATTAGTAAGTATACAGACAGCTAGGAGTACATATATCTAGAACACAGAGTATAGTTATAGATGTACTGAGTACTTCACAGTTATTAGTAAGTATGCATAGACAGCTAGGAGTACATATATCTAGAACACAGATTATAGTTATAGATGTACTGAGTACTTCACAGTTATTAGTAAGTATACAGACAGCTAGGAGTACATATATCTAGAACACAGAGTATAGTTATAGATGTACTGAGTACTTCACAGTTATTAGTAAGTATACAGACAGCTAGGAGTACATATATCTAGAACACAGAGTATAGTTATAGATGTACTGAGTACTTCACAGTTATTAGTAAGTATACAGACAGCTAGGAGTACATATATCTAGAACTCAGAGTATAGTTATAGATGTACTGAGTACTTCACAATTATTAGTAAGTATACAGACAGCTAGGAGTACATATATCTAGAAGTCAGAATATAGTTATAGATGTACTGAGTACTTCACAGTTATTAGTAAGTATACAGACAGCTAGGAGTACATATATCTAGAACTCAGAGTATAGTCATAGATGTACTGAGTACTTCACAGTTATTAGTAAGTATACAGACAGCTAGGAGTACATATATCTAGAACACAGAGTATAGTTATAGATGTACTGAGTACTTCACAGTTATTAGTAAGTATACACAGACAGCTAGGAGTACATATATCTAGAACACAGAGTATAGTTATAGATGTACTGAGTACTTCACAGTTATTAGTAAGTATACACAGACAGCTAGGAGTACATATATCTAGAACTCAGAGTATAGTTATAGATGTACTGAGTACTTCACAGTTATTAGTAAGTATACAGACAGCTAGGAGTACATATATCTAGAACTCAGAGTATAGTCATAGATGTACTGAGTACTTCACAGTTATTAGTAAGTATACAGACAGCTAGGAGTACATATATCTAGAACATAGAGTATAGTTATAGATGTACTGAGTACTTCACAGTTATTAGTAAGTATACATAGACAGCTAGGAGTACATATATCTAGAACTCAGAGTATAGTTATAGATGTACTGAGTACTTCACAGTTATTAGTAAGTATACACAGACAGCTAGGAGTACATATATCTAGAACACAGAGTATAGTTATAGATGTACTGAGTACTTAACAGTTATTAGTAAGTATACAGACAGCTAGGAGTACATATATCTAGAACACAGAGTATAGTTATAGATGTACTGAGTACTTCACAGTTATTAGTAAGTATGCATAGACAGCTAGGAGTACATATATCTAGAACACAGATTATAGTTATAGATGTACTGAGTACTTCACAGTTATTAGTAAGTATACAGACAGCTAGGAGTACATATATCTAGAACACAGAGTATAGTTATAGATGTACTGAGTACTTCACAGTTATTAGTAAGTATACAGACAGCTAGGAGTACATATATCTAGAACACAGAGTATAGTTATAGATGTACTGAGTACTTCACAGTTATTAGTAAGTATACAGACAGCTAGGAGTACATATATCTAGAACACAGAGTATAGTTATAGATGTACTGAGTACTTCACAGTTATTAGTAAGTATACACAGACAGCTAGGAGTACATATATCTAGAACACAGAGTATAGTCATAGATGTACTGAGTACTTCACAGTTATTAGTAAGTATACAGACAGCTAGGAGTACATATATCTAGAACACAGAGTATAGTTATAGATGTACTGAGTACTTCACAGTTATTAGTAAGTATGCATAGACAGCTAGGAGTACATATATCTAGAACACAGATTATAGTTATAGATGTACTGAGTACTTCACAGTTATTAGTAAGTATACAGACAGCTAGGAGTACATATATCTAGAACACAGAGTATAGTTATAGATGTACTGAGTACTTCACAGTTATTAGTAAGTATACAGACAGCTAGGAGTACATATATCTAGAACACAGAGTATAGTTATAGATGTACTGAGTACTTCACAGTTATTAGTAAGTATACACAGACAGCTAGGAGTACATATATCTAGAACACAGAGTATAGTTATAGATGTACTGAGTACTTCACAGTTATTAGTAAGTATACAGACAGCTAGGAGTACATATATCTAGAACACAGAGTATAGTTATAGATGTACTGAGTACTTCACAGTTATTAGTAAGTATGCATAGACAGCTAGGAGTACATATATCTAGAACACAGATTATAGTTATAGATGTACTGAGTACTTTACAGTTATTAGTAAGTATACAGACAGCTAGGAGTACATATATCTAGAACACAGAGTATAGTTATAGATGTACTGAGTACTTCACAGTTATTAGTAAGTATACAGACAGCTAGGAGTACATATATCTAGAACACAGAGTATAGTTATAGATATACTGAGTACTTCACAGTTATTAGAAAGTATACAGACAGCTAGGAGTACATATATCTAGAACTCAGAGTATAGTTATAGATGTACTGAGTACTTCACAGTTATTAGTAAGTATACAGACAGCTAGGAGTACATATATCTAGAAGTCAGAATATAGTTATAGATGTACTGAGTACTTCACAGTTATTAGTAAGTATACAGACAGCTAGGAGTACATATATCTAGAACTCAGAGTATAGTCATAGATGTACTGAGTACTTCACAGTTATTAGTAAGTATACAAACAGCTAGGAGTACATATATCTAGAACACAGAGTATAGTTATAGATGTACTGAGTACTTCACAGTTATTAGTAAGTATACACAGACAGCTAGGAGTACATATATCTAGAACACAGAGTATAGTTATAGATGTACTGAGTACTTCACAGTTATTAGTAAGTATACACAGACAGCTAGGAGTACATATATCTAGAACTCAGAGTATAGTTATAGATGTACTGAGTACTTCACAGTTATTAGTAAGTATACAGACAGCTAGGAGTACATATATCTAGAACACAGAGTATAGTTATAGATGTACTGAGTACTTCACAGTTATTAGTAAGTATACATAGACAGCTAGGAGTACATATATCTAGAACTCAGAGTATAGTCATAGATGTACTGAGTACTTCACAGTTATTAGTAAGTATACAGACAGCTAGGAGTACATATATCTAGAACACAGAGTATAGTTATAGATGTACTGAGTACTTCACAGTTATTAGTAAGTATACAGACAGCTAGGAGTACATATATCTAGAACACAGAGTATAGTTATAGATGTACTGAGTACTTCACAGTTATTAGTAAGTATACAGACAGCTAGGAGTACATATATCTAGAACACAGAGTATAGTTATAGATGTACTGAGTACTTCACAGTTATTAGTAAGTATACAGACAGCTAGGAGTACATATATCTAGAACACAGAGTATAGTTATAGATGTACTGAGTACTTCACAGTTATTAGTAAGTATACAGACAGCTAGGAGTACATATATCTAGAACACAGAGTATAGTTATAGATGTACTGAGTACTTCACAGTTATTAGTAAGTATACAGACAGCTAGGAGTACATATATCTAGAACACAGAGTATAGTTATAGATGTACTGAGTACTTCACAGTTATTAGTAAGTATACAGACAGCTAGGAGTACATATATCTAGAACACAGAGTATAGTTATAGATGTACTGAGTACTTCACAGTTATTAGTAAGTATACAGACAGCTAGGAGTACATATATCTAGAACACAGAGTATAGTTATAGATGTACTGAGTACTTCACAGTTATTAGTAAGTATACAGACAGCTAGGAGTACATATATCTAGAACACAGAGTATAGATATAGATGTACTGAGTACTTCACAGTTATTAGTAAGTATACAGACAGCTAGGAGTACATATATCTAGAATACAGAGTATAGTCATAGATGTACTGAGTACTTCACAGTTATTAGTAAGTATACAGACAGCTAGGAGTACATATATCTAGAACACAGAGTATAGTTATAGATGTACTGAGTACTTCACAGTTATTAGTAAGTATACAGACAGCTAGGAGTACATATATCTAGAACTCAGAGTATAGTTATAGATGTACTGAGTACTTCACAGTTATTAGTAAGTATACAGACAGCTAGGAGTACATATATCTAGAACATAGAGTATAGGTATAGATGTACTGAGTATTTCACAGTTATTAGTAAGTATACAGACAGCTAGGAGTACATATATCTAGAACATAGAGTATAGTTATAATGTACTGAGTACTTCACAGTTATTAGTAAGTATACAGACAGCTAGGAGTACATATATCTAGAACACAGAGTATAGTTATAGATGTACTGAGTACTTCACAGTTATTAGTAAATATACAGACAGCTAGGAGTACATATATCTAGAACGCAGAGTATAGTTATAGATGTACTGAGTACTTCACAGTTATTAGTAAGTATACACAGACAGCTAGGAGTACATATATCTAGAACTCAGAGTATAGTCATAGATGTACTGAGTACTTCACAGTTATTAGTAAGTATACAGACAGCTAGGAGTACATATATCTAGAACACAGAGTATAGTTATAGATGTACTGAGTACTTCACAGTTATTAGTAAGTATACAGACAGCTAGGAGTACATATATCTAGAACACAGAGTATAGTTATAGATGTACTGAGTACTTCACAGTTATTAGTAAGTATACATAGACAGCTAGGAGTACATATATCTAGAACACAGAGTATAGTCATAGATGTACTGAGTACTTCACAGTTATTAGTAAGTATACACAGACAGCTAGGAGTACATATATCTAGAACACAGAGTATAGTTATAGATGTACTGAGTACTTCACAGTTATTAGTAAGTATACACAGACAGCTAGGAGTACATATATCTAGAACACAGAGTATAGTTATAGATGTACTGAGTACTTCACAGTTATTAGTAAGTATACAGACAGCTAGGAGTACATATATCTAGAACACAGAGTATAGTTATAGATGTACTGAGTACTTCACAGTTATTAGTAAGTATACATAGACAGCTAGGAGTACATATATCTAGAACACAGAGTATAGTTATAGATGTACTGAGTACTTCACAGTTATTAATAAGTATACACAGACAGCTAGGAGTACATATATCTAGAACATAGAGTATAGTTATAGATGTACTGAGTACTTCACAGTTATTAGTAAGTATACACAGACAGCTAGGAGTACATATATCTAGAACACAGAGTATAGTTATAGATGTACTGAGTACTTCACAGTTATTAGTAAGTATACAGACAGCTAGGAGTACATATATCTAGAACACAGAGTATAGTTATATATGTACTGAGTACTTCACAGTTATAAGTAAGTATACACAGACAGCTAGGAGTACATATATCTAGAACATAGAGTATAGTTATAGATGTACTGAGTACTTCACAGTTATTAGTAAGTATACAGACAGCTAGGAGTACATATATCTAGAACACAGAGTATAGTTATATATGTACTGAGTACTTCACAGTTATTAGTAAGTATACAGACAGCTAGGAGTACATATATCTAGAACACAGAGTATAGTTATAGATGTACTGAGTACTTCACAGTTATTAGTAAGTATACAGACAGCTAGGAGTACATATATCTAGAACACAGAGTATAGTTATAGATGTACTGAGTACTTCACAGTTATTAGTAAGTATACAGACAGCTAGGAGTACATATATCTAGAACACAGAGTATAGTTATAGATGTACTGAGTACTTCACAGTTATTAGTAAGTATACATAGACAGCTAGGAGTACATATATCTAGAACACAGAGTATAGTTATAGATGTACTGAGTACTTCACAGTTATTAGTAAGTATACACAGACAGCTAGGAGTACATATATCTAGAACACAGAGTATAGTTATAGATGTACTGAGTACTTCACAGTTATTAGTAAGTATACAGACAGCTAGGAGTACATATATCTAGAACACAGAGTATAGTTATATATGTACTGAGTACTTCACAGTTATAAGTAAGTATACACAGACAGCTAGGAGTACATATATCTAGAACATAGAGTATAGTTATAGATGTACTGAGTACTTCACAGTTATTAGTAAGTATACAGACAGCTAGGAGTACATATATCTAGAACACAGAGTATAGTTATATATGTACTGAGTACTTCACAGTTATTAGTAAGTATACAGACAGCTAGGAGTACATATATCTAGAACACAGAGTATAGTTATATATGTACTGAGTACTTCACAGTTATTAGTAAGTATACAGACAGCTAGGAGTACATATATCTAGAACACAGAGTATAGTTATATATGTACTGAGTACTTCACAGTTATTAGTAAGTATACAGACAGCTAGGAGTACATATATCTAGAACACAGAGTATAGTTATATATGTACTGAGTACTTCACAGTTATTAGTAAGTATACAGACAGCTAGGAGTACATATATCTAGAACACAGAGTATAGTTATAGATGTACTGAGTACTTCACAGTTATTAGTAAGTATACAGACAGCTAGGAGTACATATATCTAGAACACAGAGTATAGTTATAGATGTACTGAGTACTTCACAGTTATTAGTAAGTATACATAGACAGCTAGGAGTACATATATCTAGAACACAGAGTATAGTTATAGATGTACTGAGTACTTCACAGTTATTAATAAGTATACACAGACAGCTAGGAGTACATAATTTAACTTTGCATCATTTCATTAAACTACTTTAACCCTGCCACTTTTTATTGAAGTGTTTGTACCTAGCAAGGAAAACGAGTTGTCATGTATTTGATTTTGGCTCTTTTTTGGGTTCTTATTATTTTTGTTTTGTTTCTTCTTCTTATTATTATTATAATCCTATGTTCTAATGTCTCTAACCTATTTTAGGATTGATTAATTTATTGTGTTTAATGTCACTTTCAGCAATATTTCAGCTATATCATTGCGACCAGTTTTAGTGGTGGAAGAAGACGGAGTACCCGGACTGGTAAACTTTATCACTTGCGTCTGAGTCGAGTGCACCTGTTTTGTAATTACAAAGTCTGGCGTGAACCCACACCGTATTGGTGATAGACTTGTATGAGTTTTTAGGTAATCCAACTACTTAACTCATTGAGTCACTCTGGCCCTAAGCTTATTTTAAGATGCATGTCATATATTCTAATATGCCTCTGACTTATTGATTATTATTTCAGTTAGCAAGAGTTGTAGGAAATCAAAATTTTAACGAGATTATGGAAGCCAAAGTCGACCAAAGTATGAAATTAAAACCATCTAGTCCTATGTAAGTATATATGTAGTCCTGATGATAATTCTATGGAATTGATAATAAAAATATTGTAACCAATTTGTAAACTTTTTTCAATGGGATAATATTTGAATGATTTGTATATTTTCCCTTTGATCTTTACATGTAATGATATGAGACAGGTACTACCTGTAATATGTATTATCAGGCACTACCTGTAATATGTATTATCAGGCACTACCTGTAATATGTATTATCAGTCACTACCTGTAATATGTATTATCAGGCACTACCTGTAATATGTATTATCAGGAAACTAGAATGATATTAAGATAATATCTCTGTTTTTTTTAATGTGATGTTCTAATGACATCTCTGACGTCACGTTACCAAATCCTTGATAAGCATACTATTGTTTTTATGTTTTGCTTGAAAAAGACTTCTAAACGCATCTCACATCGAAGGCAATAGAAATTGCTCTGAGAAATCCATTCTTGCAAAACAAATCAACAGTTGTAAATATATCTGCTGATTGATTCGAAATTGATTTAAAATCAGGTGAAGTTCTCTTTAAAAAATTGTTTTTAAATTCTAAGACTGCATCGGTGGCATAATGGTTAGCGTGTTCGTCTCGAGTGCGCTAGATCACGGGTTCGAACCCCTGTGGGGTAAAACCAAAGACTTTAAAATTGGTATTTGTTGCTTCTCCGCTAAGCATGCAGCATTAAGGAGAAAGACTGGTTGGCTCAGAATCAGAATAATGTGTCTTAGTGGAGCAACCTTTCTTACCGCGGACTGTTGATTCTGTGAGCTAGCACTATAACAATTCAACTCATGTGTTGGTCTAGTACAAAGCGGACCTCATCATCATTTCATTGATAATTAACTTGTTCTTGTCATAATATAGCTGAAAAATTGCTGAATTGGCATTAAACAACAATCACTTTTTTTTACAGGGAGGAAAGACTCCATTTTATCAAAGCCAAATATGAAGAGCATAAATATGCCATTATAACTAGTACAGATAAAGAAGACTTGAAACAAGATTTAAAACAAGCCATACTACAGCAAGACATAGCTGCTTTAATACAAGTCTATACAGAGGGGGCAGATCTAATGATGGAACTGCCTGATGATGTAAGTAAACAGAGGGAGCAGATCTAATGATGGAACTGCCTGATGATGTAAGTACACAGAGGGGGCAGATCTAATGATGGAACTGCCTGATGATGTAAGTAAACAGAGGGGGCAGATCTAATGATGGAACTGCCTGATGATGTAAGTAAACAAAGGGAGCAGATCTAATGATGGAACTGCCTGATGATGTAAGTGAACAGAGGGAGCAGATCTAATGATGGAACTGCCAGATGATGTAAGTAAACAGACGGGGCAGATCTAATGATGGAACTGCCTGATGATGTAAGTAAACAGAGGGGGCAGATCTAATGATGGAACCGCCTGATGATGTAAGTAAACAGAGGGGGCAGTTATAATGATGGAACTCCCTGATGATGTAAGTAAACAGAGGGGGCAAATCTAATGTTGGAACTGCCTGATGATGTAAGTAAACAAAGGGAGCAGATCTAATGATGGAACTGTCTGATGATGTAAGTAAACAAAGGGAGCAGATCTAATGATGGAACTGCCTGATGATGTAAGTAAACAAAGGGAGCAGATCTAATGATGGAACTGTCTGATGATGTAAGTAAACAGAGGGGGCAAATCTAATGATGGATCTGCCTGATGATGTAAGTAAACAGAGGGGGCAGATCTAATGATGGAACTGCCTGATGATGTACGTAAACAGAGGGAGCAGATCTAATGATGGAACTGGCTGATGATGTAAGTAAACAGAGGGGACAGATCTAATGATGGAACTGCCTGATGATGTAAGTAAACAGAGGGAGCAGATCTAATGATGGAACTGCCTGATGATGTAAGTAAACAGAGGGGGCAGATCTAATGATGGAACTGCCTGATGATGTACGTAGACAGAGGGGGCAGATCTAATGATGGAACTGCCTGATGATGTACGTAAACAGAGGGAGCAGATCTAATGATGGAACTGCCAGATGATGTAAGTAAACAGAGGGGACAGATCTAATGATGGAACTGCCTGATGATGTATGTAAACAGAGGGAGCAGATCTAATGATGGAACTGCCTGATGATGTAAGTAAACAGAGGGAACAGATCTAATGATGGAACTGCCTGATGATGTAAGTAAACAGAGGGGGCAGATCTAATGATGGAACTGCCTGATGATGTAAGTAGACAGAGGGAGCAGATCTAATGATGGAACTGCCTGATGATGTAAGTAAACAGAGGGAGCAGATCTAATGATGGAACTGCCTGATGATGTAAGTAAACAGAGGGGGCAGATCTAATGATGGAACTGCCTGATGATGTACGTAAACAGAGGGAGCAGATCTAATGATGGAACTGCCAGATGATGTAAGTAAACAGAGGGGACAGATCTAATGATGGAACTGCCTGATGATGTATGTAAACAGAGGGAGCAGATCTAATGATGGAACTGCCTGATGATGTAAGTAAACAGAGGGAACAGATCTAATGATGGAACTGCCTGATGATGTAAGTAAACAGAGGGGGCAGATCTAATGATGGAACTGCCTGATGATGTAAGTAGACAGAGGGAGCAGATCTAATGATGGAACTGCCTGATGATGTAAGTAAACAGAGGGAGCAGATCTAATGATGGAACTGCCTGATGATGTAAGTAAACAGAGGGGGCAGATCTAATGATGGAACTGCCTGATGATGTACGTAGACAGAGGGGGCAGATCTAATGATGGAACTGCCAGATGATGTAAGTAAACAGAGGGGACAGATCTAATGATGGAACTGCCTGATGATGTACGTAAACAGAGGGAGCAGATCTAATGATGGAACTGCCTGATGATGTAAGTAAACAGAGGGAACAGATCTAATGATGGAACTGCCTGATGATGTAAGTAAACAGAGGGGGCAGATCTAATGATGGAACTGCCTGATGATGTAAGTAGACAGAGGGAGCAGATCTAATGATGGAACTGCCTGATGATGTAAGTAAACAGAGGGAGCAGATCTAATGATGGAACTGCCTGATAATGTAAGTAAACAGAGGGAGCAGATCTAATGATGGAACTGCCTGATGATGTAAGTAAACAGATGGGGCAGATCTAATGATGGAACTGCCTGATGATGTAAGTAAACAGAGGGAGCAGATCTAATGATGGAACTACCTGATGATGTAAGTAAACAGAGGGGGCAGATCTAATGATGGAACTGCCTGATGATGTACGTAAACAGACGGGGCAGATCTAATGATGGAACTGCCTGATGATGTAAGTAAACAGACGGGGCAGATCTAATGATGGAACTGCCTGATGTAAGTAAACAGAGGGGGCAGATCTAATGATGGAACTGCCTGATGATGTAAGTAAACAGAGGGAGTAGATCTAATGATGGAACTGCCTGATGATGTAAGTAAACAGAGGGGGCAGATCTAATGATGGAACTGCCTGATGATGTAAGTAAACAGAGGGGGCAGATCTAATGATGGAACTGCCTGATGATGTATGTAGACAGAGGGAGCAGATCTAATGATGGAACTGCCTGATGATGTAAGTAAACAGAGGGGGCAGATCTAATGATGGAACTGCCTGATGATGTAAGTAAACAGAGGGAGCAGATCTAATGATGGAACTGCCTGATGATGTATGTAAACAGAGGGGGCAGATCTAATGATGGAACTGCCTGATGATGTAAGTAAACAGAGGGAGCAGATCTAATGATGGAACTGCCTGATGATGTAAGTAAACAGAGGTAGTAGATCTAATGATGGAACTACCTGATGATGTAAGTAAACAGAGGGGGCAGATCTAATGATGGAACTGCCTGATGATGTATGTAGACAGAGGTAGCAGATCTAATGATGGAACTGGCTGATGATGTAAGTAAACAGAGGGAGCAGATTTAATGATGGAACTACCTGATGATGTAAGTAAACAGAGGGAGCAGATCTAATGATGGAACTGCCTGATGATGTATGTAGACAGAGGTAGCAGATCTAATGATGGAACTGGCTGATGATGTAAGTAAACAGAGGGAGCAGATTTAATGATGGAACTACCTGATGATGTAAGTAAACAGAGGGAGCCGATCTAATGATGGAACTGCCTGATGATGTATGTAGACAGAGGGAGCAGATCTAATGATGGAACTGCCTGATGATGTAAGTAAACAGAGGGGGCAGATCTAATGATGGAACTACCTGATGATGTAAGTAAACAGAGGGAGCAGATCTAATGATGGAACTGCCTGATGATGTAAGTACACAGAGGGAGCAGATCTAATGATGGAACTGCCTGATGATGTAAGTAAACAGAGGGAGCAGATCTAATGATGGAACTGCCTGATGATGTAAGTAAACAGAGGGGGCAGATCTAATGATGGAACTGCCTGATGATGTAAGTAAACAGGGAAAAGATCTAATGATGGAACTGCCTGATGATGTAAGTAAACAGAGGGAGCAGATCTAATGATGGAATTGCCTGATGATGTAAGTACACAGAGGGAGCAGATCTAATGATGGAACTGCCTGATGCTGTAAGTACACAGAGGGGGCAGATATATTCATGAAAAGACCTGATGCTGTAAGTACACAAAGGGGACAGATATATTCATGAGAAGACCTGATGCTGTAAGTACACAGAGGGGGGCAGATATATTCATGAGAAGACCTGATGCTGTAAGTACACAGAGGGGACAGATATATTCATGAGAAGACCTGATGCTGTAAGTACACAGAGGGGACAGATATATTCATGAGAAGACCTGATGCTGTAAGTACACAGAGGGGGCAGATATATTCATGAGAAAACCTGATGCTGTAAGTACACAGAGGGAACAGATATATTCATGAGAAGACTTGATGCTGTAAGTACACACAGGGGACAGATATATTCATGAGAAGACCTGATGCTGTAAGTACACAGAGGGGGCAGATATATTCATGAGAAGACCTGATGCTGTAAGTACACAGAGGGGGCAGGTATATTCATGAGAAGACCTGATGCTCTAAGTACACAGAGTGGGCAGGTATATTCATGAGAAGACCTGATGCTGTAAGTACACAGAGGGGACAGATATATTCATGAGAAGACCTGATGCTGTAAGTACACAGAGGGGGCAGATATATTCATGAGAAGACCTGATGCTGTAAGTACACAGAGGGGACAGATATATTCATGAGAAGACCTGATGCTGTAAGTACACAGAGGAGACAGATATATTCATGAGAAGACCTGATGCTGTAAGTACACAGAGGGGGCAGCTATATTCATGAGAAAACCTGATGCTGTAAGTACACAGAGGGAACTGATATATTCATGAGAATACCTGATGCTGTAAGTACACACAGGGGACAGATATATTCATGAGAAGACCTGATGCTGTAAGTACACAGAGGGGGCAGATATATTCATGAGAAGACCTGATGCTGTAAGTACACAGAGGGGGCAGGTATATTCATGAGAAGACCTGATGCTGTAAGTACACAGAGGGGACAGATATATTCATGAGAAGACCTGATGCTGTAAGTACACAGAGGGGACAGATATATTCATGAGAAGACCTGATGCTGTAAGTACACAGAGGGTGCAGATATATTAATGAGAAAACCTGATGCTGTAAGTACACAGAGGGAACAGATATATTCATGAGAAGACCTGATGCTGTAAGTACACACAGGGGACAGATATATTCATGAGAAGACCTGATGCTGTAAGTACACAGAGGGGGCAGATATATTCATGAGAAGACCTGATGCTGTAAGTACACAGAGGGGACAGATATATTCATGAGAAGACCTGATGCTGTAAGTACACAGAGGGGACAGATATATTCATGAGAAGACCTGATGCTGTAAGTACACAGAGGGGACAGATATATTCATGAGAAAACCTGATGCTGTAAGTACACAGAGGGAACGGATATATTCATGAGAAGACCTGATGCTGTAAGTACACACAGGGGACAGATATATTCATGAGAAGACCTGATGCTGTAAGTACACAGAGGGGACAGATATATTCATGAGAAGACCTGATGCTGTAAGTACACAGAGGGGACAGATATATTCATGAGAAGACCTGATGCTGTAAGTACACAGAGGGGACAGATATATTCATGAGAAGACCTGATGCTGTAAGTACACAGAGGGAACAGATATATTCATGAGAAGACCTGATGCTGTAAGTACACAGAGGGGACAGATATATTCATGAGAAGACCTGATGCTGTAAGTACACAGAGGGGACAGATATATTCATGAGAAGACCTGATGCTGAAGCATTTTTTTAGGGATATTTCATTTTCTTTTTTTAGTGTGTTATGGTGTTTAACGTCACTTTCAACAATATTTCTGTTATATCGTTGTGCTCAGTTTTGTTGTTGGAGAATACTGGAATAGCCGGAGAAAACCACCGACCTGCTGTGAGTCACTGACAAACTTTCACATAATGTTGTATTAGTACACCTCGGCATGAGCTGGATTCAAACTCACAACTAGTGATAGGCATTGATTGCATAGGTAGATGTAAAATTCAACCACCATACGATCACTACCTCGACGACACACGATCACTACCTCGACGACACACGATCACTACCTCAACGACACACGATCACTACCTCGACGACACACAATCACTACCTCAATGACACATCATCACTACCTCGACGACACACGATCACTACCTCAACGACACACGATCACTACCTCGACGACACACGATCACTACCTCAACGACACACGATCATTACCTCGACGACACACGATCACTACCTCGACGACACACAATCACTACCTCGACGACACATCATCACTACCTCGACGACACACGATCACTACCTCGACGACACTACACTATTTTTTGTAATGTAGCAAGTTAACAAATGCTTTTGTATGCATTTTATATTTTTATTTCAGGAAAATTCGGAAACTGCTCTGCACTTAGCAATAGAGAAAGAAGATGGATACTCTTTACATATTGTAGATTTTATCCTACAGAACAGTCATGTGTAAGTATATGATTGATTGATTGATTGATTTATTGTGTTTTGACTCCACTTTCAGCAATATTTCAGCTATATCATGGCGACCAGTTTTAGCGGTAGAGGAAGCTGGAGTACCCGGAGAGAACCACCGACCATGGGCAAGCAACTGGTAAACTTTATCACTTGTGGCTGCGAGTCGAGTGCACACTTTTTTGTAGTTTACAAAGCTGGGTGCGAACCCACGCTGTATTGGTGATAGGCTTGTATGAGTTGTTAGGTAATCCAACTACCTAACTCATTGAGCCACCTGGGCCCCCTGTATTGTATATGACAATATACTATAAATACAAAAAATAATACATAGTTCCTCAACTGAAAGATACAGCATTACCCCTCCGTCCTCAGCTGAAGGATACAGCATTACCTCTCCCTCCTCAACTGAAGGATACACCATTACCCCTCCCTCCTCAACTGAAGGATACACCATTACCCCTCCCTCCTCAACTGAAGGATACACCATTACCCCTCCCTCCTCAACTGAAGGATACACCATTACCCCTCCCTCCTCAACTGAAGGATACACCATTACCCCTCGCTCCTCAACTGAAGGATACACCATTACCCCTCGCTCCTCAACTGAAGGATACACCATTACCCCTCAGCTGAAGGATACACCATTACCTCTCCCTCCTCAGCTGAAGGATACACCATTACACCTCCCTCCTCAACTGAAGGATACACCATTACCTCTCCCTCCTCAACTGAAGGATATACCATTACCCCTCCCTCCTCAACTGAAGGATACACCATTACCCCTCCCTCCTCAACTGAAGGATACACCATTACCCCTCCCTCCTCAACTGAAGGATACACCATTACCTCTCCCTCCTCAGCTGAAGGATACACCATTACACCTCCCTCCTTAACTGAAGGATACACCATTACCCCTCCCTCCTCAACTGAAGGATACACCATTACCTCTTCCTCCTCAACTGAAGGATACACCATTACCCCTCCCTCCTCAACTGAAGGATACACCATTACCTCTCCCTCCTCAGCTGAAGGATACACCATTACACCTCCCTCCTTAACTGAAGGATACACCATTACCCCTCCCTCCTCAACTGAAGGATACACCATTACCTCTCCCTCCTTAACTGAAGGATACACCATTACTCTTCAACTGAAGGATACACCATTACTCCTCAACTGAAGGATACACCATTACCCCTCCCTCTTCAGCTGAAGGATACACCATTACACCTCCCTCCTCAACTGAAGGATACACCATTACCTCTCCCTCAACTGAAGGATACACCATTACATCTCCCTCCTCAACTGAAGGATACACCATTACCCCTCCCTCCTCAACTGAAGGATACACCATTACCCCTCCCTCCTCAACTGAAGGATACACCATTACCTCTCCCTCCTCAACTGAAGGATACACCATTACCCCTCCCTCCTCAGCTGAAGGATACACCATTACACCTCCCTCCTCAACTGAAGGATACACCATTACCTCTCCCTCCTCAGCTGAAGGATACACCATTACACCTCCCTCCTCAACTGAAGGATACACCATTACCTCTCCCTCCTCAACTGAAGGATATACCATTACCCCTCCCTCCTCAACTGAAGGATACACCATTACCCCTTCCTCCTCAACTGAAGGATACACCATTACCCCTCCCTCCTCAACTGAAGGATACACCATTACCCCTCCCTCCTCAACTGAAGGATACACCATTACCCCTCCCTCCTCAACTGAAGGATACACCATTACCCCTCCCTCCTCAACTGAAGGATACACCATTACCCCTCCCTCCTCAACTGAAGGATACACCATTACCCCTCGCTCCTCAACTGAAGGATACACCATTACCCCTCAGCTGAAGGATACACCATTACCTCTCCCTCCTCAGCTGAAGGATACACCATTACACCTCCCTCCTCAACTGAAGGATACACCATTACCTCTCCCTCCTCAACTGAAGGATATACCATTACCCCTCCCTCCTCAACTGAAGGATACACCATTATATCTCCCTCCTCAACTGAAGGATACACCATTACCCCTCCCTCCTCAACTGAAGGATACACCATTACCTCTCCCTCCTCAGCTGAAGGATACACCATTACACCTCCCTCCTTAACTGAAGGATACACCATTACCCCTCCCTCCTCAACTGAAGGATACACCATTACCTCTTCCTCCTCAACTGAAGGATACACCATTACCCCTCCCTCCTCAACTGAAGGATACACCATTACCTCTCCCTCCTCAGCTGAAGGATACACCATTACACCTCCCTCCTTAACTGAAGGATACACCATTACCCCTCCCTCCTCAACTGAAGGATACACCATTACCTCTCCCTCCTTAACTGAAGGATACACCATTACTCTTCAACTGAAGGATACACCATTACTCCTCAACTGAAGGATACACCATTACCCCTCCCTCTTCAGCTGAAGGATACACCATTACACCTCCCTCCTCAACTGAAGGATACACCATTACCTCTCCCTCAACTGAAGGATACACCATTACATCTCCCTCCTCAACTGAAGGATACACCATTACCCCTCCCTCCTCAACTGAAGGATACACCATTACCCCTCCCTCCTCAACTGAAGGATACACCATTACCTCTCCCTCCTCAACTGAAGGATACACCATTACCCCTCCCTCCTCAGCTGAAGGATACACCATTACACCTCCCTCCTCAACTGAAGGATACACCATTACCTCTCCCTCCTCAGCTGAAGGATACACCATTACACCTCCCTCCTCAACTGAAGGATACACCATTACCTCTCCCTCCTCAACTGAAGGATATACCATTACCCCTCCCTCCTCAACTGAAGGATACACCATTACCCCTTCCTCCTCAACTGAAGGATACACCATTACCCCTCCCTCCTCAACTGAAGGATACACCATTACCCCTCCCTCCTCAACTGAAGGATACACCGTTACTCCTCCCTCCAAAAAACAGAGAGAAAAAAAAGAAGAAAATGTGAGATCTGCAGATCAAAGAATTAGCAGCTTAGTAGAACACATATTCTTCCTTATCTTCTAAGCAGCCATATATGTATGTTTGTTTTTATGATGTCATGCAAGCATTTGCTCATAATATATTTGATATTTGATGACAGTTTCAGAAAGGATTTATGGTAATTTTACCACATACAAAATATTTTATATGAATTAACATTACTAGATTGCTTGTAATCAACAGATTATTTGATTTGATTTTATTGGTAAACTTTATCACCTGCGGTTGTGAGTCGAGTGCACTCTTTTTAGCTCACCTGGCCTTTAGGCCATGCGAGCTATTATCATCACTTTTCGTCCGTCGTCTGTCGTCCGTCCGTCAACATTTCACATTTTAATCTTCTCCTCAGAAACCACTGGACCAATTGCAACCAAACTTTGGTGGAATGGTCCTCTGAAACCGTTGAACCAAATTAAACCAAACCTGGCAGGGATGGTCCCTGGGTGTGTCCCTTTCAAAATTGTGTCCGACAGCCCCGCCCTCCATTCAAGATGGCCACTGTTACTAAAAATAGAAATTTCTTCAAATGGCCAAAACTGCTCTATTTTAAGCCAGAATGTGCCCAAATTTGAACTGTATAAGCATAATGATGAGCTTTTTAGCATATACTACAGGATTTTTTATGAACTTTGAACTTTTGCCGATTTTGACCGATTATGCAAATTAGAAAAAAGGGGGGATGAAATTTAAAAAAAATCTTCTTCTCTGAAAGTACTGAGCCAATCTCAACCAAACTTTGCTGAAATGATTCTTGGACGGCCCCCTTCCAAAATTGTGTCCGGTGATCCCGACTTCCAACCAAGATGGCCACCAAGCTAAAAATAGAAAAAAGGGGGGATGAAATTTTAATTGTCCATTGCTGCTTTAGTGTAAGTCAAAATGAGCTGAAATTTTAACTGCAGCTACATGGCAAGAAGTAGTTTAGCATATATTCCAGGTTTTTCTGTGAAATTTTTCTTTCAGCCGATATATACCGATTATGCAAATTAGGCATATTTTGATAAAAGATCACATTTAAATGTTCTCCTCTGAAACCGCTGAACCAAATTAAACCAAACCTGGCAGGGATGGTCCCTGGGTAGTTCCCTTTCAAAATTGTGTCCGACAGCCCTGCCCTCCATTCAAGATGGCTGCTGTTACTAAAAATAGAAATTTCTTCAATTGTCCATTGCTGCTTTAGTATAAGTCAAAATGAGCTCAAATTTGAACTGCAGCTACATGGCAAGGAGTAGTTTAGCATATGTTCGGGGGTTTTTTTTGAAATTTTTCTTTCAGCCGATTTATACCGATTATGCAAATTAGGCATATTTTGATAAAAGATCACATTTAAATCTTCTCCTCTGAAACCGCTGAACCAAATTTGTGTCTGGTGGTCCCGCCCTCTGACCAAGATGGCTGCACAGCTGTACTTAGTTTAACATAGGACCCTATGGGAAATTCACATAAAAACCATCTTGTCTGGAACCAGTAGCTCAATTAAAACCAAACTTTGATGGAATAGTCATTGGATGGTCCTCTTCCAAAATGGTGTCCGGCAGTTGCGCTCTCCCGCCAAGATGGCCGCCACAGTGCAGTTGCGTTGTTATTGAAAGCAGCTTTGATCCAGGTGAGCGATTACAGACTCCTGGGAGCCTCTGGTTTGTAATTTACAAAGCCGGATGCGAACCCATGCCGTATTGGTGATAGGCTTGTATGAGTGATTTCGTTGATCGAATCTATTTCGTTGAGGGCCTGAGTGGCTCAATGATATAGCTGAAATATTGCTGAAAGTGGCATTAAGCACCAAAAATTAAAAAGAATTAAATCTATTTCATTGAGCTTGAAATAAAGAATACCACAGATACAGCCAAGTCTGCTTCATACTTTGACATACACCTCGAAATTGACAGTGAGAGGCGGTTAAGAACGAAACTTTACGACAAAAGAGATGATTTCAATTTTGCCATTATGACCTTTCTATTTATATGTAGTAACATTCCAGCAGCACCTGCATATGGAGTACGTATATATCTCTCTCAGTTGATATGATATTCCAGAGCTTGTTCCTTTCCCCTTTCATGACTTATCACTGGGTTTGTAACTAGATCAACAGGACGGGTGCCACTAGTGGAACAGGAACTGCTTATCCTTCCATAGCACCTGAGTTCATCACTGGTTTTAAGTGGGGTTCATGTTACTTGATTTTTAGTTTTATGTGTATGTTTTGTAGATCGTTGTTTGTTTTAAGTGGGGTTCATGTTACTTGATCTTTAGTTTTATGTTCATCCCTGGTTTTAAGTGGGGTTCATGTTACTTGATCTTTAGTTTTATGTTCATCCCTGGTTTTAAGTGGGGTTCATGTTACGTGATCTTTAGTTTTATGTTCATCCCTGGTTTTAAGTGGGGTTCATGTTACTCAATCTTTAGTTTTATGTTCATCCCTGGTTTTAAGTGGGGTTCATGTTACTTGATCTTTAGTTTTATGTTCATCCCTGGTTTTAAGTGGGGTTCATGTTACTTCATCTTTAGTTTTATGTTCATCCCTGGTTTTAAGTGGGGTTCATGTTACTCAATCTTTAGTTTTATGTGTATGTTTTGTAGATCGTTGTTTGTTTTAAGTGGGGTTCATGTTACTTGATCTTTAGTTTTATGTTCATCCCTGGTTTTAAGTGGGGTTCATGTTACTTGATCTTTAGTTTTATGTTCATCCCTGGTTTTAAGTGGGGTTCATGTTACTTGATCTTTAGTTTTATGTGTATGTTTTGTAGATCGTTGTTTGTTTTAAGTGGGGTTCGTGTTACTTGATCTTTAGTTTTATGTGTATGTTTTGTAGATCGTTGTTTGTTTTAAGTGGGGTTCGTGTTACTTGATCTTTAGTTTTATGTGTATGTTTTGTAGATCGTTGTTTGTTTTAAGTGGGGTTCATGCTACTTGATCTTTAGTTTTATATGTATGTTTTGTAGATCATTGTTTGTTTTAAGTGAGGTTCATGTTACTTGATCTTTAGTTTTATGTGTATGTTTTGTAGATCGTTGTTTGTTTTAAGTGGGGTTCGTGTTACTTGATCTTAGTTTTATGTTCATCCCTGGTTTTAAGTGGGGTTCATGTTACTTGATCTTTAGTTTTATGTTCATCCCTGGTTTTTAGTGAGGTTCGTGTTACTTGATCTTTAGTTTTATGTTCATCCCTGGTTTTAAGTGGGGTTCGTGTTACTTGATCTTAGTTTTATGTTCATCCCTGGTTTTAAGTGGGGTTCATGTTACTTGATCTTTAGTTTTATGTTCATCCCTGGTTTTTAGTGAGGTTCGTGTTACTTCATTTTTAGTTTTATGTTCATCCCTGGTTTTAAGTGGGGTTCATGTTACTTGATTTTTAGTTTTATGTTCATCCCTGTTTTAAGTGGGGTTCATGTTACTTGATCTTTAGTTTTATGTGTATGTTTTGTAGATCGTTGTTTGTTTTAAGTGGGGTTCATGTTACTTGATTTTTAGTTTTATGTTCATCCCTGTTTTAAGTGGGATTCATGTTACTTGATCTTTAGTTTTATGTTCATCCCTGTTTTAAGTGGGGTTCATGTTACTTGATCTTTAGTTTTATGTGTATGTTTTGTAGATCGTTGTTTGTTTTAAGTGGGGTTCATGTTACTTGATCTTTAGTTTTATGTTCATCCCTGGTTTTAAGTGGGATTCATGTTACTTGATCTTTAGTTTTATGTGTATGTTTTGTAGATCGTTGTTTGTTTTAAGTGGGGTTCGTGTTACTTGATCTTAGTTTTATGTTCATCCCTGGTTTTAAGTGGGGTTCATGTTACTTGATCTTTAGTTTTATGTTCATCCCTGGTTTTAAGTGGGGTTCATGTTACTTGATCTTTAGTTTTATGTTCATCCCTGGTTTTAAGTGGGGTTCGTGTTACTTGATTTTTAGTTTTATGTTCATCCCTGGTTTTAAGTGGGGTTCATGTTACGTGATCTTTAGTTTTATGTTCATCCCTGGTTTTAAGTGGGGTTCATGTTACTTGATCTTTAGTTTTATGTTCATCCCTGGTTTTAAGTGGGGTTCATGTTACTTGATCTTTAGTTTTATGTTCATCCCTGGTTTTAAGTGGGGTTCGTGTTACTTGATCTTTAGTTTTATGTTCATCCCTGGTTTTAAGTGGGGTTCGTGTTACTTGATCTTAGTTTTATGTTCATCCCTGGTTTTAAGTGGGGTTCATGTTACTTGATCTTTAGTTTTATGTTCATCCCTGGTTTTAAGTGGGGTTCATGTTACTTGATCTTTAGTTTTATGTTCATCCCTGGTTTTAAGTGGGGTTCATGTTACTTGATCTTTAGTTTTATGTTCATCCCTGTTTTAAGTGGGGTTCATGTTACTTGATCTTTAGTTTTATGTTCATCCCTGGTTTTAAGTGGGGTTCGTGTTACTTGATCTTTAGTTTTATGTTCATCCCTGGTTTTAAGTGGGGTTCGTGTTACTTGATCTTAGTTTTATGTTCATCCCTGGTTTTAAGTGGGGTTCATGTTACTTGATCTTTAGTTTTATGTTCATCCCTGGTTTTAAGTGGGGTTCGTGTTACTTGATCTTTAGTTTTATGTTCATCCCTGTTTTAAGTGGGGTTCGTGTTACTTGATCTTTAGTTTTATGTTCATCCCTGGTTTTAAGTGGGGTTCATGTTACTTGATCTTTAGTTTTATGTTCATCCCTGGTTTTAAGTGGGGTTCGTGTTACTTGATCTTTAGTTTTATGTTCATCCCTGGTTTTAAGTGGGGTTCGTGTTACTTGATCTTAGTTTTATGTTCATCCCTTGTTTTAAGTGGGGTTCGTGTTACTTGATCTTTAGTTTTATGTTCATCCCTGGTTTTAAGTGGGGTTCGTGTTACTTGATCTTTAGTTTTATGTTCATCCCTGGTTTTAAGTGGGGTTCGTGTTACTTGATCTTAGTTTTATGTTCATCCCTGGTTTTAAGTGGGGTTCGTGTTACTTGATCTTTAGTTTTATGTTCATCCCTGGTTTTAAGTGGGGTTCATGTTACGTGATCTTTAGTTTTATGTTCATCCCTGGTTTTAAGTAGGGTTCATGTTACTTGATCTTTAGTTTTATGTTCATCCCTGGTTTTAAGTGGGGTTCGTGTTACTTGATCTTTTGTTTTATGTTCATCCCTGGTTTTAAGTGGGGTTCATGTTACTTGATCTTTAGTTTTATGTTCATCCCTGGTCTTAAGTGGGGTTCGTGTTACTTGATCTTTAGTTTTATGTTCATCCCTGGTTTTAAGTGGGGTTCATGTTACTTGATCTTAGTTTTATGTTCATCCCTGGTTTTAAGTGGGGTTCGTGTTACTTGATCTTTAGTTTTATGTTCATCCCTGGTTTTAAGTGGGGTTCGTGTTACTTGATCTTTAGTTTTATGTTCATCCCTGGTTTTAAGTGGGGTTCGTGTTACTTGATCTTTAGTTTTATGTTCATCCCTGGTTTTAAGTGAGGTTCGTGTTACTTGATCTTTAGTTTTATGTTCATCCCTGGTTTTAAGTGGGGTTCATGTTACTTGATCTTAGTTTTATGTTCATCCCTGGTTTTAAGTGGGGTTCGTGTTACTTGATCTTTAGTTTTATGTTCATCCCTGGTTTTAAGTGGGGTTCATGTTACTTGATCTTTAGTTTTATGTTCATCCCTGGTTTTAAGTGGGGTTCATGTTACTTGATCTTTAGTTTTATGTTCATCCCTGTTTTAAGTGGGGTTCGTGTTACGTGATCTTTAGTTTTATGTTCATCCCTGGTTTTAAGTGGGGTTCATGTTACTTGATCTTTAGATTTATGTTCAACCCTGGTTTTAAGTGGGGTTCGTGTTACTTGATCTTTAGTTTTATGTTCATCCCTGGTTTTAAGTGGGGTTCATGTTACTTGATCTTTAGGTTTATGTTCATCCCTGGTTTTAAGTGGGGTTCATGTTACGTGATCTTTAGTTTTATGTTCATCCCTGGTTTTAAGTAGGGTTCATGTTACTTGATCTTTAGTTTTATGTTCATCCCTGGTTTTAAGTGGGGTTCATGTTACTTGATCTTTAGTTTTATGTTCATCCCTGTTTTAAGTGGAGTTCATGTTACTTGATCTTTAGGTTTATGTTCATCCCTGGTTTTAAGTGGGGTTCATGTTACTCAATCTTTAGTTTTATGTTCATCCCTGGTTTTAAGTGGGGTTCATGTTACGTGATCTTTAGTTTTATGTTCATCCCTGGTTTTATGTGGGGTTCATGTTACGTGATCTTTAGTTTTATGTTCATCCCTGGTTTTAAGTAGGGTTCATGTTACTTGATCTTTAGTTTTATGTTCATCCCTGGTTTTAAGTGGGGTTCATGTTACTTGATCTTTAGTTTTATGTTCAACCCTTGTTTTAAGTGAGGATCATGTTACTTGATCTTTAGTTTTATGTTCATTCCTGGTTTTAAGTGGGGTTCATGTTACTTGATCTTTAGTTTTATGTTCATCCCTGGTTTTAAGTGGGGTTCATGTTACTTGATCTTTAGTTTTATGTTCATCCCTGGTTTTAAGTCGGGTTCATGTTACTTGATCTTTAGTTTTATGTTCATCCCTGGTTTTAAGTGGGGTTCATGTTACGTGATCTTTAGTTTTATGTTCATCCCTGGTTTTAAGTAGGGTTCATGTTACGTGATCTTTAGTTTTATGTTCATCCCTGGTTTTAAGTCGGGTTCATGTTACTTGATCTTTAGTTTTATGTTCATCCCTGGTTTTAAGTGGGGTTCATGTTACTTGATCTTTAGTTTTATGTTCATCCCTGGTTTTAAGTGGGGTTCATGTTACTTGATCTTTAGTTTTATGTTCATCCCTGTTTTAAGTGGGGTTCATGTTACTTGATCTTTAGTTTTATGTTCATCCCTGGTTTTAAGTGGGGTTCATGTTACTTGATCTTTAATTTTATGTTCATCCCTGGTTTTAAGTGGGGTTCGTGTTACTTGATCTTTAGTTTTATGTTCATCCCTGGTTTTAAGTGGGGTTCATGTTACTTGATCTTTAGTTTTATGTTCATCCCTGGTTTTAAGTGGGGTTCGTGTTACTTGATTTTTAGTTTTATGTTCATCCCTGGTTTTAAGTGGGGTTCATGTTACGTGATCTTTAGTTTTATGTTCATCCCTGGTTTTAAGTGGGGTTCATGTTACTTGATCTTTAGTTTTATGTTCATCCCTGGTTTTAAGTGGGGTTCATGTTACTTGATCTTTAGTTTTATGTTCATCCCTGGTTTTAAGTGGGGTTCGTGTTACTTGATCTTTAGTTTTATGTTCATCCCTGGTTTTAAGTGGGGTTCGTGTTACTTGATCTTAGTTTTATGTTCATCCCTGGTTTTAAGTGGGGTTCATGTTACTTGATCTTTAGTTTTATGTTCATCCCTGGTTTTAAGTGGGGTTCATGTTACTTGATCTTTAGTTTTATGTTCATCCCTGGTTTTAAGTGGGGTTCATGTTACTTGATCTTTAGTTTTATGTTCATCCCTGTTTTAAGTGGGGTTCATGTTACTTGATCTTTAGTTTTATGTTCATCCCTGGTTTTAAGTGGGGTTCGTGTTACTTGATCTTTAGTTTTATGTTCATCCCTGGTTTTAAGTGGGGTTCGTGTTACTTGATCTTAGTTTTATGTTCATCCCTGGTTTTAAGTGGGGTTCATGTTACTTGATCTTTAGTTTTATGTTCATCCCTTTTTTTAAGTGGGGTTCGTGTTACTTGATCTTTAGTTTTATGTTCATCCCTGTTTTAAGTGGGGTTCGTGTTACTTGATCTTTAGTTTTATGTTCATCCCTGGTTTTAAGTGGGGTTCATGTTACTTGATCTTTAGTTTTATGTTCATCCCTGGTTTTAAGTGGGGTTCGTGTTACTTGATCTTTAGTTTTATGTTCATCCCTGGTTTTAAGTGGGGTTCGTGTTACTTGATCTTAGTTTTATGTTCATCCCTTGTTTTAAGTGGGGTTCGTGTTACTTGATCTTTAGTTTTATGTTCATCCCTGGTTTTAAGTGGGGTTCGTGTTACTTGATCTTTAGTTTTATGTTCATCCCTGGTTTTAAGTGGGGTTCGTGTTACTTGATCTTAGTTTTATGTTCATCCCTGGTTTTAAGTGGGGTTCGTGTTACTTGATCTTTAGTTTTATGTTCATCCCTGGTTTTAAGTGGGGTTCATGTTACGTGATCTTTAGTTTTATGTTCATCCCTGGTTTTAAGTAGGGTTCATGTTACTTGATCTTTAGTTTTATGTTCATCCCTGGTTTTAAGTGGGGTTCGTGTTACTTGATCTTTAGTTTTATGTTCATCCCTGGTTTTAAGTGGGGTTCATGTTACTTGATCTTTAGTTTTATGTTCATCCCTGGTCTTAAGTGGGGTTCGTGTTACTTGATCTTTAGTTTTATGTTCATCCCTGGTTTTAAGTGGGGTTCATGTTACTTGATCTTAGTTTTATGTTCATCCCTGGTTTTAAGTGGGGTTCGTGTTACTTGATCTTTAGTTTTATGTTCATCCCTGGTTTTAAGTGGGGTTCGTGTTACTTGATCTTTAGTTTTATGTTCATCCCTGGTTTTAAGTGGGGTTCGTGTTACTTGATCTTTAGTTTTATGTTCATCCCTGGTTTTAAGTGAGGTTCGTGTTACTTGATCTTTAGTTTTATGTTCATCCCTGGTTTTAAGTGGGGTTCATGTTACTTGATCTTAGTTTTATGTTCATCCCTGGTTTTAAGTGGGGTTCGTGTTACTTGATCTTTAGTTTTATGTTCATCCCTGGTTTTAAGTGGGGTTCATGTTACTTGATCTTTAGTTTTATGTTCATCCCTGGTTTTAAGTGGGGTTCATGTTACTTGATCTTTAGTTTTATGTTCATCCCTGTTTTAAGTGGGGTTCGTGTTACGTGATCTTTAGTTTTATGTTCATCCCTGGTTATAAGTGGGGTTCATGTTACTTGATCTTTAGATTTATGTTCAACCCTGGTTTTAAGTGGGGTTCGTGTTACTTGATCTTTAGTTTTATGTTCATCCCTGGTTTTAAGTGGGGTTCATGTTACTTGATCTTTAGGTTTATGTTCATCCCTGGTTTTAAGTGGGGTTCATGTTACGTGATCTTTAGTTTTATGTTCATCCCTGGTTTTAAGTAGGGTTCATGTTACTTGATCTTTAGTTTTATGTTCATCCCTGGTTTTAAGTGGGGTTCATGTTACTTGATCTTTAGTTTTATGTTCATCCCTGTTTTAAGTGGAGTTCATGTTACTTGATCTTTAGGTTTATGTTCATCCCTGGTTTTAAGTGGGGTTCATGTTACTCAATCTTTAGTTTTATGTTCATCCCTGGTTTTAAGTGGGGTTCATGTTACGTGATCTTTAGTTTTATGTTCATCCCTGGTTTTATGTGGGGTTCATGTTACGTGATCTTTAGTTTTATGTTCATCCCTGGTTTTAAGTAGGGTTCATGTTACTTGATCTTTAGTTTTATGTTCATCCCTGGTTTTAAGTGGGGTTCATGTTACTTGATCTTTAGTTTTATGTTCAACCCTTGTTTTAAGTGAGGATCATGTTACTTGATCTTTAGTTTTATGTTCATTCCTGGTTTTAAGTGGGGTTCATGTTACTTGATCTTTAGTTTTATGTTCATCCCTGGTTTTAAGTGGGGTTCATGTTACTTGATCTTTAGTTTTATGTTCATCCCTGGTTTTAAGTCGGGTTCATGTTACTTGATCTTTAGTTTTATGTTCATCCCTGGTTTTAAGTGGGGTTCATGTTACGTGATCTTTAGTTTTATGTTCATCCCTGGTTTTAAGTAGGGTTCATGTTACGTGATCTTTAGTTTTATGTTCATCCCTGGTTTTAAGTCGGGTTCATGTTACTTGATCTTTAGTTTTATGTTCATCCCTGGTTTTAAGTGGGGTTCATGTTACTTGATCTTTAGTTTTATGTTCATCCCTGGTTTTAAGTGGGGTTCATGTTACTTGATCTTTAGTTTTATGTTCATCCCTGTTTTAAGTGGGGTTCATGTTACTTGATCTTTAGTTTTATGTTCATCCCTGGTTTTAAGTGGGGTTCATGTTACTTGATCTTTAATTTTATGTTCATCCCTGGTTTTAAGTGGGGTTCGTGTTACTTGATCTTTAGTTTTATGTTCATCCCTGGTTTTAAGTGGGGTTCATGTTACGTGATCTTTAGTTTTATGTTCATCCCTGGTTTTAAGTGGGGTTCATGTTACGTGATCTTTAGTTTTATGTTCATCCCTGGTTTTAAGTGGGGTTCGTGTTACGTGATCTTTAGTTTTATGTTCATCCCTGGTTTTAAGTGCGGTTCGTGTTACGTGATCTTTAGTTTTATGTTCATCCCTGGTTTTTAGTGGGGTTCGTGTTACGTGATCTTTAGTTTTATGTTCATCCCTGGTTTTAAGTGGGGTTCATGTTACTCAATCTTTAGTTTTATGTTCATCCCTGGTTTTAAGTGGGGTTCATGTTACTTGATCTTTAGTTTTATGTTCATCCCTGGTTTTAAGTGGGGTTCATGTTACTTGATCTTTAGTTTTATGTTCATCCCTGGTTTTAAGTGGGGTTCGTGTTACTTGATCTTAGTTTTATGTTCATCCCTGGTTTTAAGTGGGGTTCATGTTACGTGATCTTTAGTTTTATGTTCGTCCCTGGTTTTAAGTGGGGTTCATGTTACTTGATCTTTAGTTTTATGTTCATCCCTGTTTTATGTGGGGTTCATGTTACTTGATCTTTAGTTTTATGTTCATCCCTGGTTTTAAGTGGGGTTCATGTTACGTGATCTTTAGTTTTATGTTCATCCCTGGTTTTAAGTGGGGTTCATGTTACTTGATCTTTAGTTTTATGTTCATCCCTGGTTTTAAGTGGGGTTAATGTTACTTGATCTTTAGTTTTATGTTCATCCCTGGTTTTAAGTGGGGTTCATGTTACTTGATCTTTAGTTTTATGTTCATCCCTGTTTTAAGTGGGGTTCGTGTTACGTGATCTTTAGTTTTATGTTCATCCCTGGTTTTAAGTGGGGTTCATGTTACTTGATCTTTAGTTTTATGTTCATCCCTGGTTTTAAGTGGGGTTCGTGTTACTTGATCTTTAGTTTTATGTTCATCCCTGGTTTTAAGTGGGGTTCCTGTTACTTGATCTTTAGGTTTATGTTCATCCCTGGTTTTAAGTGGGGTTCATGTTACGTGATCTTTAGTTTTATGTTCATCCCTGGTTTTAAGTAGGGTTCATGTTACTTGATCTTTAGTTTTATGTTCATCCCTGGTTTTAAGTGGGGTTCATGTTACTTGATCTTTAGTTTTATGTTCATCCCTGGTTTTAAGTGGGGTTCATGTTACGTGATCTTTAGTTTTATGTTCATCCCTGGTTTTAAGTAGGGTTCATGTTACTTGATCTTTAGTTTTATGTTCATCCCTGGTTTTAAGTGGGGTTCGTGTTACTTGATCTTTAGTTTTATGTTCATCCCTGGTTTTAAGTGGGGTTCATGTTACTTGATCTTTAGTTTTATGTTCATCCCTGGTCTTAAGTGGGGTTCGTGTTACTTGATCTTTAGTTTTATGTTCATCCCTGGTTTTAAGTGGGGTTCATGTTACTTGATCTTAGTTTTATGTTCATCCCTGGTTTTAAGTGGGGTTCGTGTTACTTGATCTTTAGTTTTATGTTCATCCCTGGTTTTAAGTGGGGTTCGTGTTACTTGATCTTTAGTTTTATGTTCATCCCTGGTTTTAAGTGGGGTTCGTGTTACTTGATCTTTAGTTTTATGTTCATCCCTGGTTTTAAGTGAGGTTCGTGTTACTTGATCTTTAGTTTTATGTTCATCCCTGGTTTTAAGTGGGGTTCATGTTACTTGATCTTAGTTTTATGTTCATCCCTGGTTTTAAGTGGGGTTCGTGTTACTTGATCTTTAGTTTTATGTTCATCCCTGGTTTTAAGTGGGGTTCATGTTACTTGATCTTTAGTTTTATGTTCATCCCTGGTTTTAAGTGGGGTTCATGTTACTTGATCTTTAGTTTTATGTTCATCCCTGTTTTAAGTGGGGTTCGTGTTACGTGATCTTTAGTTTTATGTTCATCCCTGGTTTTAAGTGGGGTTCATGTTACTTGATCTTTAGATTTATGTTCATCCCTGGTTTTAAGTGGGGTTCGTGTTACTTGATCTTTAGTTTTATGTTCATCCCTGGTTTTAAGTGGGGTTCATGTTACTTGATCTTTAGGTTTATGTTCATCCCTGGTTTTAAGTGGGGTTCATGTTACGCGATCTTTAGTTTTATGTTCATCCCTGGTTTTAAGTAGGGTTCATGTTACTTGATCTTTAGTTTTATGTTCATCCCTGGTTTTAAGTGGGGTTCATGTTACTTGATCTTTAGTTTTATGTTCATCCCTGTTTTAAGTGGGGTTCATGTTACTTGATCTTTAGGTTTATGTTCATCCCTGGTTTTAAGTGGGGTTCATGTTACTCAATCTTTAGTTTTATGTTCATCCCTGGTTTTAAGTGGGGTTCATGTTACGTGATCTTTAGTTTTATGTTCATCCCTGGTTTTATGTGGGGTTCATGTTACGTGATCTTTAGTTTTATGTTCATCCCTAGTTTTAAGTAGGGTTCATGTTACTTGATCTTTAGTTTTATGTTCATCCCTGGTTTTAAGTGGGGTTCATGTTACTTGATCTTTAGTTTTATGTTCAACCCTTGTTTTAAGTGACGATCATGTTACTTGATCTTTAGTTTTATGTTCATTCCTGGTTTTAAGTGGGGTTCATGTTACTTGATCTTTAGTTTTATGTTCATCCCTGGTTTTAAGTGGGGTTCATGTTACTTGATCTTTAGTTTTATGTTCATCCCTGGTTTTAAGTCGGGTTCATGTTACTTGATCTTTAGTTTTATGTTCATCCCTGGTTTTAAGTGGGGTTCATGTTACGTGATCTTTAGTTTTATGTTCATCCCTGGTTTTAAGTAGGGTTCATGTTACGTGATCTTTAGTTTTATGTTCATCCCTGGTTTTAAGTCGGGTTCATGTTACTTGATCTTTAGTTTTATGTTCATCCCTGGTTTTAAGTGGTGTTCATGTTACTTGATCTTTAGTTTTATGTTCATCCCTGGTTTTAAGTGGGGTTCATGTTACTTGATCTTTAGTTTTATGTTCATCCCTGTTTTAAGTGGGGTTCATGTTACTTGATCTTTAGTTTTATGTTCATCCCTGGTTTTAAGTGGGGTTCATGTTACTTGATCTTTAATTTTATGTTCATCCCTGGTTTTAAGTGGGGTTCGTGTTACTTGATCTTTAGTTTTATGTTCATCCCTGGTTTTAAGTGGGGTTCATGTTACGTGATCTTTAGTTTTATGTTCATCCCTGGTTTTAAGTGGGGTTCATGTTACGTGATCTTTAGTTTTATGTTCATCCCTGGTTTTAAGTGGGGTTCGTGTTACGTGATCTTTAGTTTTATGTTCATCCCTGGTTTTAAGTGCGGTTCGTGTTACGTGATCTTTAGTTTTATGTTCATCCCTGGTTTTTAGTGGGGTTCGTGTTACGTGATCTTTAGTTTTATGTTCATCCCTGGTTTTAAGTGGGGTTCATGTTACTCAATCTTTAGTTTTATGTTCATCCCTGGTTTTAAGTGGGGTTCATGTTACTTGATCTTTAGTTTTATGTTCATCCCTGGTTTTAAGTGGGGTTCATGTTACTTGATCTTTAGTTTTATGTTCATCCCTGGTTTTAAGTGGGGTTCGTGTTACTTGATCTTAGTTTTATGTTCATCCCTGGTTTTAAGTGGGGTTCATGTTACGTGATCTTTAGTTTTATGTTCGTCCCTGGTTTTAAGTGGGGTTCATGTTACTTGATCTTTAGTTTTATGTTCATCCCTGTTTTATGTGGGGTTCATGTTACTTGATCTTTAGTTTTATGTTCATCCCTGGTTTTAAGTGGGGTTCATGTTACGTGATCTTTAGTTTTATGTTCATCCCTGGTTTTAAGTGGGGTTCATGTTACTTGATCTTTAGTTTTATGTTCATCCCTGGTTTTAAGTGGGGTTAATGTTACTTGATCTTTAGTTTTATGTTCATCCCTGGTTTTAAGTGGGGTTCATGTTACTTGATCTTTAGTTTTATGTTCATCCCTGTTTTAAGTGCGGTTCGTGTTACGTGATCTTTAGTTTTATGTTCATCCCTGGTTTTAAGTGGGGTTCATGTTACTTGATCTTTAGTTTTATGTTCATCCCTGGTTTTAAGTGGGGTTCGTGTTACTTGATCTTTAGTTTTATGTTCATCCCTGGTTTTAAGTGGGGTTCATGTTACTTGATCTTTAGGTTTATGTTCATCCCTGGTTTTATGTGGGGTTCATGTTACGTGATCTTTAGTTTTATGTTCATCCCTGGTTTTAAGTAGGGTTCATGTTACTTGATCTTTAGTTTTATGTTCATCCCTGGTTTTAAGTGGGGTTCATGTTACTTGATCTTTAGTTTTATGTTCATCCCTGTTTTAAGTGGGGTTCATGTTACTTGATCTTTAGGTTTATGTTCATCCCTGGTTTTAAGTGGGGTTCATGTTACTCAATCTTTAGTTTTATGTTCATCCCTGGTTTTAAGTGGGGTTCATGTTACGTGATCTTTAGTTTTATGTTCATTCCTGGTTTTAAGTGGGGTTCATGTTACTTGATCTTTAGTTTTATGTTCATCCCTGGTTTTAAGTAGGGTTCATGTTACTTGATCTTTAGTTTTATGTTCATCCCTGGTTTTAAGTGGGGTTCATGTTACTTGATCTTTAGTTTTATGTTCAACCCTTGTTTTAAGTGAGGTTCATGTTACTTGATCTTTAGTTTTATGTTCATCCCTGGTTTTAAGTGGGGTTCATGTTACTTGATCTTTAGTTTTATGTTCATCCCTGGTTTTAAGTGGGGTTCATGTTACTTGATCTTTAGTTTTATGTTCATCCCTGGTTTTAAGTCGGGTTCATGTTACTTGATCTTTAGTTTTATGTTCATCCCTGGTTTTAAGTGGGGTTCATGTTACGTGATCTTTAGTTTTATGTTCATCCCTGGTTTTAAGTAGGGTTCATGTTACGTGATCTTTAGTTTTATGTTCATCCCTGGTTTTAAGTGGGGTTCATGTTACTTGATCTTTAGTTTTATGTTCATCCCTGGTTTTAAGTGGGGTTCATGTTACTTGATCTTTAGTTTTATGTTCATCCCTGGTTTTAAGTGGGGTTCATGTTACTTGATCTTTAGTTTTATGTTCATCCCTGTTTTAAGTGGGGTTCATGTTACTTGATCTTTAGTTTTATGTTCATCCCTGGTTTTAAGTGGGGTTCATGTTACTTGATCTTTAATTTTATGTTCATCCCTGGTTTTAAGTGGGGTTCGTGTTACTTGATCTTTAGTTTTATGTTCATCCCTGGTTTTAAGTGGGGTTCATGTTACGTGATCTTTAGTTTTATGTTCATCCCTGGTTTTAAGTGGGGTTCATGTTACGTGATCTTTAGTTTTATGTTCATCCCTGGTTTTAAGTGGGGTTCGTGTTACGTGATCTTTAGTTTTATGTTCATCCCTGGTTTTAAGTGCGGTTCGTGTTACGTGATCTTTAGTTTTATGTTCATCCCTGGTTTTTAGTGGGGTTCGTGTTACGTGATCTTTAGTTTTATGTTCATCCCTGGTTTTAAGTGGGGTTCATGTTACTCAATCTTTAGTTTTATGTTCATCCCTGGTTTTAAGTGGGGTTCATGTTACTTGATCTTTAGTTTTATGTTCATCCCTGGTTTTAAGTGGGGTTCATGTTACTTGATCTTTAGTTTTATGTTCATCCCTGGTTTTAAGTGGGGTTCGTGTTACTTGATCTTAGTTTTATGTTCATCCCTGGTTTTAAGTGGGGTTCATGTTACGTGATCTTTAGTTTTATGTTCGTCCCTTGTTTTAAGTGGGGTTCATGTTACTTGATCTTTAGTTTTATGTTCATCCCTGTTTTATGTGGGGTTCATGTTACTTGATCTTTAGTTTTATGTTCATCCCTGGTTTTAAGTGGGGTTCATGTTACGTGATCTTTAGTTTTATGTTCATCCCTGGTTTTATGTGGGGTTCATGTTACGTGATCTTTAGTTTTATGTTCATCCCTGGTTTTAAGTGGGGTTTATGTTACTTGATCTTTAGTTTTATGTTCATCCCTGGTTTTAAGTGGGGTTCATGTTACTTGATCTTTAGTTTTATGTTCATCCCTGTTTTAAGTGGTGTTCATGTTACTTGATCTTTAGGTTTATGTTCATCCCTGGATTTAAGTGGGGTTCATGTTACTCAATCTTTAGTTTTATGTTCATCCCTGGTTTTAAGTGGGGTTCATGTTACGTGATCTTTAGTTTTATGTTCATCCCTGGTTTTATGTGGGGTTCATGTTACGTGATCTTTAGTTTTATGTTCATCCCTGGTTTTAAGTAGGGTTCATGTTACTTGATCTTTAGTTTTATGTTCATCCCTGGTTTTAAGTGGGGTTCATGTTACTTGATCTTTAGTTTTATGTTCAACCCTTGTTTTAAGTGAGGTTCATGTTACTTGATCTTTAGTTTTATGTTCATCCCTGGTTTTAAGTGGGGTTCATGTTACTTGATCTTTAGTTTTATGTTCATCCCTGGTTTTAAGTGGGGTTCATGTTACTTGATCTTTAGTTTTATGTTCATCCCTGGTTTTAAGTCGGGTTCATGTTACTTGATCTTTAGTTTTATGTTCATCCCTGGTTTTAAGTGGGGTTCATGTTACGTGATCTTTAGTTTTATGTTCATCCCTGGTTTTAAGTAGGGTTCATGTTACGTGATCTTTAGTTTTATGTTCATCCCTGGTTTTAAGTCGGGTTCATGTTACTTGATCTTTAGTTTTATGTTCATCCCTGGTTTTAAGTGGGGTTCATGTTACTTGATCTTTAGTTTTATGTTCATCCCTGGTTTTAAGTGGGGTTCATGTTACTTGATCTTTAGTTTTATGTTCATCCCTGTTTTAAGTGGGGTTCATGTTACTTGATCTTTAGTTTTATGTTCATCCCTGGTTTTATGTGGGGATCATGTTACTTGATCTTTAATTTTATGTTCATCCCTGGTTTTAAGTGGGGTTCGTGTTACTTGATCTTTAGTTTTATGTTCATCCCTGGTTTTAAGTGGGGTTCATGTTACTTGATCTTAGTTTTATGTTCATCCCTGGTTTTAAGTGGGGTTCATGTTACTTGATCTTTAGTTTTATGTTCATCCCTGTTTTATGTGGGGTTCATGTTACTTGATCTTTAGTTTTATGTTCATCCCTGGTTTTAAGTGGGGTTCATGTTACGTGATCTTTAGTTTTATGTTCATCCCTGGTTTTAAGTGGGGTTCATGTTACTTGATCTTTAGTTTTATGTTCATCCCTGGTTTTAAGTGGGGTTAATGTTACTTGATCTTTAGTTTTATGTTCATCCCTGGTTTTAAGTGGGGTTCATGTTACTTGATCTTTAGTTTTATGTTCATCCCTGTTTTAAGTGGGGTTCGTGTTACGTGATCTTTAGTTTTATGTTCATCCCTGGTTTTAAGTGGGGTTCATGTTACTTGATCTTTAGTTTTATGTTCATCCCTGGTTTTAAGTGGGGTTCGTGTTACTTGATCTTTAGTTTTATGTTCATCCCTGGTTTTAAGTGGGGTTCATGTTACTTGATCTTTAGGTTTATGTTCATCCCTGGTTTTAAGTGGGGTTCATGTTACGTGATCTTTAGTTTTATGTTCATCCCTGGTTTTAAGTAGGGTTCATGTTACTTGATCTTTAGTTTTATGTTCATCCCTGGTTTTAAGTGGGGTTCATGTTACTTGATCTTTAGTTTTATGTTCATCCCTGTTTTAAGTGGGGTTCATGTTACTTGATCTTTAGGTTTATGTTCATCCCTGGTTTTAAGTGGGGTTCATGTTACTCAATCTTTAGTTTTATGTTCATCCCTGGTTTTAAGTGGGGTTCATGTTACGTGATCTTTAGTTTTATGTTCATCCCTGGTTTTAAGTGGGGTTCATGTTACTTGATCTTTAGTTTTATGTTCATCCCTGGTTTTAAGTAGGGTTCATGTTACTTGATCTTTAGTTTTATGTTCATCCCTGGTTTTAAGTGGGGTTCATGTTACTTGATCTTTAGTTTTATGTTCAACCCTTGTTTTAAGTGAGGTTCATGTTACTTGATCTTTAGTTTTATGTTCATCCCTGGTTTTAAGTGGGGTTCATGTTACTTGATCTTTAGTTTTATGTTCATCCCTGGTTTGAAGTGGGGTTCATGTTACTTGATCTTTAGTTTTATGTTCATCCCTGGTTTTAAGTCGGGTTCATGTTACTTGATCTTTAGTTTTATGTTCATCCCTGGTTTTAAGTGGGGTTCATGTTACGTGATCTTTAGTTTTATGTTCATCCCTTGTTTTAAGTAGGGTTCATGTTACGTGATCTTTAGTTTTATGTTCATCCCTGGTTTTAAGTGGGGTTCATGTTACTTGATCTTTAGTTTTATGTTCATCCCTGGTTTTAAGTGGGGTTCATGTTACTTGATCTTTAGTTTTATGTTCATCCCTGTTTTAAGTGGGGTTCATGTTACTTGATCTTTAGTTTTATGTTCATCCCTGGTTTTAAGTGGGGTTCATGTTACTTGATCTTTAATTTTATGTTCATCCCTGGTTTTAAGTGGGGTTCGTGTTACTTGATCTTTAGTTTTATGTTCATCCCTGGTTTTAAGTGGGGTTCATGTTACGTGATCTTTAGTTTTATGTTCATCCCTGGTTTTAAGTGGGGTTCATGTTACGTGATCTTTAGTTTTATGTTCATCCCTGGTTTTAAGTGGGGTTCGTGTTACGTGATCTTTAGTTTTATGTTCATCCCTGGTTTTAAGTGCGGTTCGTGTTACGTGATCTTTAGTTTTATGTTCATCCCTGGTTTTTAGTGGGGTTCGTGTTACGTGATCTTTAGTTTTATGTTCATCCCTGGTTTTAAGTGGGGTTCATGTTACTCAATCTTTAGTTTTATGTTCATCCCTGGTTTTAAGTGGGGTTCATGTTACTTGATCTTTAGTTTTATGTTCATCCCTGGTTTTAAGTGGGGTTCATGTTACTTGATCTTTAGTTTTATGTTCATCCCTGGTTTTAAGTGGGGTTCGTGTTACTTGATCTTAGTTTTATGTTCATCCCTGGTTTTAAGTGGGGTTCATGTTACGTGATCTTTAGTTTTATGTTCGTCCCTTGTTTTAAGTGGGGTTCATGTTACTTGATCTTTAGTTTTATGTTCATCCCTGTTTTATGTGGGGTTCATGTTACTTGATCTTTAGTTTTATGTTCATCCCTGGTTTTAAGTGGGGTTAATGTTACTTGATCTTTAGTTTTATGTTCATCCCTGGTTTTAAGTGGGGTTCATGTTACTTGATCTTTAGTTTTATGTTCATCCCTGTTTTAAGTGGGGTTCGTGTTACGTGATCTTTAGTTTTATGTTCATCCCTGGTTTTAAGTGGGGTTCATGTTACTTGATCTTTAGTTTTATGTTCATCCCTGGTTTTAAGTGGGGTTCGTGTTACTTGATCTTTAGTTTTATGTTCATCCCTGGTTTTAAGTGGGGTTCATGTTACTTGATCTTTAGGTTTATGTTCATCCCTGGTTTTAAGTGGGGTTCATGTTACGTGATCTTTAGTTTTATGTTCATCCCTGGTTTTAAGTAGGGTTCATGTTACTTGATCTTTAGTTTTATGTTCATCCCTGGTTTTAAGTGGGGTTCATGTTACTTGATCTTTAGTTTTTTGTTCATCCCTGTTTTAAGTGGGGTTCATGTTACTTGATCTTTAGGTTTATGTTCATCCCTGGTTTTAAGTGGGGTTCATGTTACTCAATCTTTAGTTTTATGTTCATCCCTGGTTTTAAGTGGGGTTCATGTTACGTGATCTTTAGTTTTATGTTCATCCCTGGTTTTAAGTGGGGTTCATGTTACTTGATCTTTAGTTTTATGTTCATCCCTGGTTTTAAGTAGGGTTCATGTTACTTGATCTTTAGTTTTATGTTCATCCCTGGTTTTAAGTGGGGTTCATGTTACTTGATCTTTAGTTTTATGTTCAACCCTTGTTTTAAGTGAGGTTCATGTTACTTGATCTTTAGTTTTATGTTCATCCCTGGTTTTAAGTGGGGTTCATGTTACTTGATCTTTAGTTTTATGTTCATCCCTGGTTTTAAGTGGGGTTCATGTTAATTGATCTTTAGTTTTATGTTCATCCCTGGTTTTAAGTCGGGTTCATGTTACTTGATCTTTAGTTTTATGTTCATCCCTGGTTTTAAGTGGGGTTCATGTTACGTGATCTTTAGTTTTATGTTCATCCCTGGTTTTAAGTAGGGTTCATGTTACGTGATCTTTAGTTTTATGTTCATCCCTGGTTTTAAGTGGGGTTCATGTTACTTGATCTTTAGTTTTATGTTCATCCCTGGTTTTAAGTGGGGTTCATGTTACTTGATCTTTAGTTTTATGTTCATCCCTGGTTTTAAGTGGGGTTCATGTTACTTGATCTTTAGTTTTATGTTCATCCCTGTTTTAAGTGGGGTTCATGTTACTTGATCTTTAGTTTTATGTTCATCCCTGGTTTTAAGTGGGGTTCATGTTACTTGATCTTTAATTTTATGTTCATCCCTGGTTTTAAGTGGGGTTCGTGTTACTTGATCTTTAGTTTTATGTTCATCCCTGGTTTTAAGTGGGGTTCATGTTACGTGATCTTTAGTTTTATGTTCATCCCTGGTTTTAAGTGGGGTTCATGTTACGTGATCTTTAGTTTTATGTTCATCCCTGGTTTTAAGTGGGGTTCGTGTTACGTGATCTTTAGTTTTATGTTCATCCCTGGTTTTAAGTGCGGTTCGTGTTACGTGATCTTTAGTTTTATGTTCATCCCTGGTTTTTAGTGGGGTTCGTGTTACGTGATCTTTAGTTTTATGTTCATCCCTGGTTTTAAGTGGGGTTCATGTTACTCAATCTTTAGTTTTATGTTCATCCCTGGTTTTAAGTGGGGTTCATGTTACTTGATCTTTAGTTTTATGTTCATCCCTGGTTTTAAGTGGGGTTCATGTTACTTGATCTTTAGTTTTATGTTCATCCCTGGTTTTAAGTGGGGTTCGTGTTACTTGATCTTAGTTTTATGTTCATCCCTGGTTTTAAGTGGGGTTCATGTTACGTGATCTTTAGTTTTATGTTCGTCCCTTGTTTTAAGTGGGGTTCATGTTACTTGATCTTTAGTTTTATGTTCATCCCTGTTTTATGTGGGGTTCATGTTACTTGATCTTTAGTTTTATGTTCATCCCTGGTTTTAAGTGGGGTTCATGTTACGTGATCTTTAGTTTTATGTTCATCCCTGGTTTTAAGTGGGGTTCATGTTACGTGATCTTTAGTTTTATGTTCATCCCTGGTTTTAAGTGGGGTTTATGTTACTTGATCTTTAGTTTTATGTTCATCCCTGGTTTTAAGTGGGGTTCATGTTACTTGATCTTTAGTTTTATGTTCATCCCTGTTTTATGTGGGGTTCATGTTACTTGATCTTTAGTTTTATGTTCATCCCTGGTTTTAAGTGGGGTTCGTGTTACTTGATCTTTAGTTTTATGTTCATCCCTGGTTTTAAGTGGGGTTCATGTTACTTGATCTTTAGTTTTATGTTCATCCCTGGTTTTAAGTGGGGTTTATGTTACTTGATCTTTAGTTTTATGTTCATCCCTGGTTTTAAGTGGGGTTCATGTTACTTGATCTTAGTTTTATGTTCATCCCTGGTTTTAAGTGGGGTTCATGTTACTCAATCTTTAGTTTTATGTTCATCCCTGGTTTGAAGTGGGGTTCATGTTACGTGATCTTTAGTTTTATGTTCATCCCTGGTTTTATGTGGGATTCATGTTACTTGATCTTTAGTTTTATGTTCATCCCTGGTTTTAAGTGGGGTTCATGTTACGTGATCTTTAGTTTTATGTTCATCCCTGGTTTTAAGTGGGGTTCATGTTACTTGATCTTTAGTTTTATGTTCATCCCTGGTTTTAAGTGCGGTTCGTGTTACTTGATCTTAGTTTTATGTTCATCCCTGGTTTTAAGTGGGGTTCATGTTACGTGATCTTTAGTTTTATGTTCATCCCTGGTTTTAAGTGGGGTTCATGTTACTTGATCTTTAGTTTTATGTTCATCCCTGGTTTTAAGTGCGGTTCGTGTTACTTGATCTTAGTTTTATGTTCATCCCTGGTTTTAAGTGGGGTTCATGTTACGTGATCTTTAGTTTTATGTTCATCCCTGGTTTTAAGTGCGGTTCATGTTACTTGATCTTTAGTTTTATGTTCATCCCTGGTTTTTAGTGGGGTTCATGTTACTTGATCTTTAGTTTTATGTTCATCCCTGTTTTATGTGGGGTTCATGTTACCTGATCTTTAGTTTTATGTTCATCCCTGGTTTTAAGTGGGGTTCGTGTTACTTGATCTTTAGTTTTATGTTCATCCCTGGTTTTAAGTGGGGTTCATGTTACTTGATCTTTAGTTTTATGTTCATCCCTGGTTTTAAGTGGGGTTTATGTTACTTGATCTTTAGTTTTATGTTCATCCCTGTTTTAAGTGGGGTTCATGTTACGTGATCTTTAGTTTTATGTTCATCCCTGGTTTTAAGTGGGGTTCATGTTACTTGATCTTTAGTTTTATGTTCATCCCTGGTTTTAAGTGGGGTTCGTGTTACTTGATCTTAGTTTTATGTTCATCCCTGGTTTTAAGTGGGGTTCATGTTACTCAATCTTTAGTTTTATGTTCATCCCTGGTTTGAAGTGGGGTTCATGTTACGTGATCTTTATTTTATGTTCATCCCTGGTTTTAAGTGGGGTTCATGTTACTTGATCTTTAGTTTTATGTTCATCCCTGGTTTTAAGTGGGGTTCGTGTTACTTGATCTTTAGTTTTATGTTCATCCCTGTTTTATGTGGGGTTCATGTTACTTGATCTTTAGTTTTATGTTCATCCCTGGTTTTAAGTGGGGTTCATGTTACTTGATCTTTAGTTTTATGTTCATCCCTGGTTTTAAGTGGGGTTCATGTTACTCAATCTTTAGTTTTATGTTCATCCCTGGTTTTAAGTGGGGTTCATGTTACTTGATCTTTAGTTTTATGTTCATCCCTGGTTTTAGGTGGGGTTCATGTTACATGATCTTTAGTTTTATGTTCATCCCTGGTTTTAAGTGGGGTTCGTGTTACTTGATCTTAGTTTTATGTTCATCCCTGGTTTTAAGTGGGGTTCATGTTACTCAATCTTTAGTTTTATGTTCATCCCTGGTTTTAAGTGGGGTTCATGTTACGTGATCTTTAGTTTTATGTTCATCCCTGGTTTTAAGTGGGGTTCATGTTACTTGATCTTTAGTTTTATGTTCATCCCTGTTTTATGTGGGGTTCATGTTACTTGATCTTTAGTTTTATGTTCATCCCTGGTTTTAAGTGGGGTTCATGTTACGTGATCTTTAGTTTTATGTTCATCCCTGGTTTTAAGTGGGGTTCATGTTACGTGATCTTTAGTTTTATGTTCATCCCTGGTTTTAAGTGGGGTTTATGTTACTTGATCTTTAGTTTTATGTTCATCCCTGGTTTTAAGTGGGGTTCATGTTACTTGATCTTTAGTTTTATGTTCATCCCTGTTTTATGTGGGGTTCATGTTACTTGATCTTTAGTTTTATGTTCATCCCTGGTTTTAAGTGGGGTTTATGTTACTTGATCTTTAGTTTTATGTTCATCCCTGGTTTTAAGTGGGGTTTATGTTACTTGATCTTTAGTTTTATGTTCATCCCTGGTTTTAAGTGGGGTTCATGTTACTTGATCTTTAGTTTTATGTTCATCCCTGTTTTAAGTGGGGTTCATGTTACTTGATCTTTAGTTTTATGTTCATCCCTGGTTTTAAGTGGGGTTCGTGTTACTTGATCTTTAGTTTTATGTTCATCCCTGGTTTTAAGTGGGGTTCATGTTACTTGATCTTTAGTTTTATGTTCATCCCTGGTTTTAAGTGGGGTTTATGTTACTTGATCTTTAGTTTTATGTTCATCCCTGTTTTAAGTGGGGTTCATGTTACGTGATCTTTAGTTTTATGTTCATCCCTGGTTTTTAGTGGGGTTCATGTTACTTGATCTTTAGTTTTATGTTCATCCCTGGTTTTAAGTGGGGTTCGTGTTACTTGATCTTAGTTTTATGTTCATCCCTGGTTTTAAGTGGGGTTCATGTTACTCAATCTTTAGTTTTATGTTCATCCCTGGTTTTAAGTGGGGTTCATGTTACTTGATCTTTAGTTTTATGTTCATCCCTGGTTTTAAGTGGGGTTCATGTTACTTGATCTTTAGTTTTATGTTCATCCCTGGTTTTAAGTGGGGTTCATGTTACTTGATCTTTAGTTTTATGTTCATCCCTGGTTTTAAGTGGGGTTCATGTTACTTGATCTTTAGTTTTATGTTCATCCCTGGTTTTAAGTGGGGTTCATGTTACGTGATCTTTAGTTTTATGTTCATCCCTGGTTTTAAGTGGGGTTCATGTTACGTGATCTTTAGTTTTATGTTCATCCCTGGTTTTAAGTGGGGTTCATGTTACTTGATCTTTAGTTTTATGTTCATCCCTGGTTTTAAGTGGGGTTCGTGTTACGTGATCTTTAGTTTTATGTTCATCCCTGGTTTCAAGTGGGGTTCATGTTACTTGATTTTTAGTTTTATGTTCATCCCTGTTTTAAGTGGGGTTCATGTTACTTGATCTTTAGTTTTATGTTCATCCCTGGTTTTAAGTGGGGTTCATGTTACTTGATCTTTAGTTTTATGTTCATCCCTGGTTTTAAGTGGGGTTCATGTTACTTGATTTTTAGTTTTATGTTCATCCCTGTTTTAAGTGGGGTTCATGTTACTTGATTTTTAGTTTTATGTTCATCCCTGTTTTAAGTGGGGTTCGTGTTACTTGATCTTTAGTTTTATGTTCATCCCTGGTTTTAAGTGGGGTTCGTGTTACTTGATCTTTAGTTTTATGTTCATCCCTGGTTTTAAGTGGGGTTCATGTTACTTGATCTTTAGTTTTATGTTCATCCCTGGTTTTAAGTAGGGTTCATGTTACCTGATCTTTAGTTTTATGTTCATCCCTGGTTTTAAGTGGGGTTCATGTTACTTGATCTTTAGTTTTATGTTCATCCCTGGTTTTAAGTGGGGTTCGTGTTACTTGATCTTAGTTTTATGTTCATCCCTGGTTTTAAGTAGGGATCGTGTTACTTGATCTTTAGTTTTATGTTCATCCCTGGTTTTAAGTGGGGTTTATGTTACTTGATCTTTAGTTTTATGTTCATCCCTGTTTTAAGTGGGGTTCATGTTACGTGATCTTTAGTTTTATGTTCATCCCTGGTTTTAAGTGGGGTTCATGTTACTTGATCTTTAGTTTTATGTTCATCCCTGGTTTTAAGTGGGGTTTATGTTACTTGATCTTTAGTTTTATGTTCATCCCTGGTTTTAAGTGGGGTTCATGTTACGTGATCTTTAGTTTTATGTTCATCCCTGGTTTTAAGTGGGGTTTGTGTTACGTGATCTTTAGTTTTATGTTCATCCCTGGTTTTAAGTGGGGTTCGTGTTACGTGATCTTTAGTTATATGTTCATCCCTGGTTTTAAGTGCGGTTCGTGTTACGTGATCTTTAGTTTTATGTTCATCCTTGGTTTTTAGTGGGGTTCGTGTTACGTGATCTTTAGTTTTATGTTCATCCCTGGTTTTAAGTGGGGTTCATGTTACTCAATCTTTAGTTTTATGTTCATTCCTGGTTTTAAGTGGGGTTCATGTTACTTGATCTTTAGTTTTATGTTCATCCCTGGTTTTAAGTGGGGTTCATGTTACTTGATCTTTAGTTTTATGTTCATCCCTTGTTTTAAGTGGGGTTCATGTTACTTGATCTTTACTTTTATGTTCATCCCTGGTTTTAAGTGGGGTTCGTGTTACTTGATCTTTAGTTTTATGTTCATCCCTGGTTTTATGTGGGGTTCATGTTACGTGATCTTTAGTTTTATGTTCATCCCTGGTTTTAAGTGGGGTTCATGTTACTTGATCTTTAGTTTTATGTTCATCCCTGTTTTATGTGGGGTTCATGTTACTTGATCTTTAGTTTTATGTTCATCCCTGGTTTTAAGTGGGGTTCATGTTACGTGATCTTTAGTTTTATGTTCATCCCTGGTTTTAAGTGGGGTTCATGTTACGTGATCTTTAGTTTTATGTTCATCCCTGGTTTTAAATGGGGTTTATGTTACTTGATCTTTAGTTTTATGTTCATCCCTGGTTTTAAGTGGGGTTCATGTTACTTGATCTTTAGTTTTATGTTCATCCCTGTTTTATGTGGGGTTCATGTTACTTGATCTTTAGTTTTATGTTCATCCCTGGTTTTAAGTGGGGTTCGTGTTACTTGATCTTTAGTTTTATGTTCATCCCTGGTTTTAAGTGGGGTTCATGTTACTTGATCTTTAGTTTTATGTTCATCCCTGGTTATAAGTGGGGTTTATGTTACTTGATCTTTAGTTTTATGTTCATCCCTGTTTTAAGTGTGGTTCATGTTACGTGATCTTTAGTTTTATGTTCATCCCTGGTTTTAAGTGGGGTTCATGTTACTTGATCTTTAGTTTTATGTTCATCCCTGGTTTTAAGTGGGGTTCGTGTTACTTGATCTTAGTTTTATGTTCATCCCTGGTTTTAAGTGGGGTTCATGTTACTCAATCTTTAGTTTTATGTTCATCCCTGGTTTGAAGTGGGGTTCATGTTACGTGATCTTTAGTTTTATGTTCATCCCTGGTTTTAAGTGGGGTTCATGTTACTTGATCTTTAGTTTTATGTTCATCCCTGGTTTTAAGTGGGGTTCATGTTACGTGATCTTTAGTTTTATGTTCATCCCTGGTTTTAAGTGGGGTTCATGTTACTTGATCTTTAGTTTTATGTTCATCCCTGGTTTTAAGTGGGGTTCATGTTACTTGATCTTTAGTTTTATGTTCATCCCTGGTTTTAAGTGGGGTTCATGTTACTTGATCTTTAGTTTTATGTTCATCCCTGTTTTATGTGGGGTTCATGTTACTTGATCTTTAGTTTTATGTTCATCCCTGGTTTTAAGTGGGGTTCGTGTTACTTGATCTTTAGTTTTATGTTCATCCCTGGTTTTAAGTGGGGTTCATGTTACTTGATCTTTAATTTTATGTTCATCCCTGGTTTTAAGTGGGGTTCATGTTACTTGATCTTTAATTTTATGTTCATCCCTGGTTTTAAGTGGGGTTCATGTTACGTGATCTTTAGTTTTATGTTCATCCCTGGTTTTAAGTGGTGTTCATGTTACTTGATCTTTAGTTTTACGTTCATCCCTGGTTTTAAGTGGGGTTCATGTTACTTGATCTTTAGTTTTATGTTCATCCCTGGTTTTAAGTGGGGTTCATGTTACTTGATCTTAGTTTTATGTTCATCCCTGGTTTTAAGTGGGGTTCATGTTACTTGATCTTTAGTTTTATGTTCATCCCTGGTTTTAAGTGGGGTTCATGTTACTTGATCTTTAGTTTTATGTTCATCCCTGTTTTAAGTGGGGTTCATGTTACTTGATCTTTAGTTTTATGTTCATCCTTGGTTTTAAGTGGGGTTCATGTTACTTGATCTTTAATTTTATGTTCATCCCTGGTTTTAAGTGGGGTTCATGTTACTTGATCTTTAATTTTATGTTCATCCCTGGTTTTAAGTGGGGTTCATGTTACTTGATCTTTAGTTTTATGTTCATCCCTGGTTTTAAGTGGGATTCATGTTACTTGATCTTTAGTTTTATGTTCATCCCTGGTTTTAAGTGGGGTTCATGTTACGTGATCTTTAGTTTTATGTTCATCCCTGGTTTTAAGTGGGGTTCATGTTACTTGATCTTTAGTTTTATGTTCATCCCTGGTTTTAAGTGGGGTTCATGTTACTTGATCTTTAGTTTTATGTTCATCCCTGGTTTTAAGTGGGGTTCATGTTACTTGATCTTTAGTTTTATGTTCATCCCTGGTTTTAAGTGGGGTTCATGTTACTTGATCTTTAGTTTTATGTTCATCCCTGGTTTTAAGTGGGGTTCATGTTACTTGATCTTTAGTTTTATGTTCATCCCTGGTTTTAAGTGGGGTTCGTGTTACTTGATCTTTAGTTTTATGTTCATCCCTGGTTTTAAGTGGGGTTCATGTTACTCAATCTTTAGTTTTATGTTCATCCCTGGTTTTAAGTGGGGTTCATGTTACTTGATCTTTAGTTTTATGTTCATCCCTGGTTTTAAGTGGGGTTCATGTTACGTGATCTTTAGTTTTATGTTCATCCCTGGTTTTAAGTGGGGTTCGTGTTACTTGATCTTTAGTTTTATGTTCATCCCTGGTTTTTAGTGGGGTTCATGTTACGTGATCTTTAGTTTTATGTTCATCCCTGGTTTTAAGTGGGGTTCATGTTACTTGATCTTTAGTTTTATGTTCATCCCTGGTTTTAAGTGGGGTTCATGTTACGTGATCTTTAGTTTTATGTTCATCCCTGGTTTTAAGTGGGGTTCATGTTACTTGATCTTTAGTTTTATGTTCATCCCTGGTTTTAAGTGGGGTTCATGTTACTTGATCTTTAGTTTTATGTTCATCCCTGGTTTTAAGTGGGGTTCATGTTACTTGATCTTTAGTTTTATGTTCATCCCTGGTTTTAAGTGGGGTTCATGTTACTTGATCTTAGTTTTATGTTCATCCCTGGTTTTAAGTGGGGTTCTTGTTACTTGATCTTTAGTTTTATGTTCATCCCTGGTTTTAAGTGGGGTTCATGTTACTTGATCTTTAGTTTTATGTTCATCCCTGGTTTTAAGTGGGGTTCATGTTACTTGATCTTTAGTTTTATGTTCATCCCTGGTTTTAAGTGGGGTTCATGTTACTCAATCTTTAGTTTTATGTTCATCCCTGGTTTTAAGTGGGGTTCATGTTACTTGATCTTTAGTTTTATGTTCATCCCTGGTTTTAAGTGGGGTTCATGTTACTTGATCTTTAGTTTTATGTTCATCCCTGGTTTTAAGTGGGGTTCATGTTACTTGATCTTTAGTTTTATGTTCATCCCTGGTTTTAAGTGCGGTTCGTGTTACTTGATCTTAGTTTTATGTTCATCCCTGGTTTTAAGTGGGGTTCATGTTACGTGATCTTTAGTTTTATGTTCATCCCTGGTTTTAAGTGCGGTTCATGTTACTTGATCTTTAGTTTTATGTTCATCCCTGGTTTTTAGTGGGGTTCATGTTACTTGATCTTTAGTTTTATGTTCATCCCTGGTTTTAAGTGGGGTTCATGTTACTTGATCTTTAGTTTTATGTTCATCCCTGGTTTTAAGTGGGGTTCATGTTACTTGATCTTTAGTTTTATGTTCATCCCTGGTTTTAAGTGGGGTTTATGTTACTTGATCTTTAGTTTTATGTTCATCCCTGTTTTAAGTGGGGTTCATGTTACGTGATCTTTAGTTTTATGTTCATCCCTGGTTTTAAGTGGGGTTCATGTTACTTGATCTTAGTTTTATGTTCATCCCTGGTTTTAAGTGGGGTTCATGTTACTTGATCTTTAGTTTTATGTTCATCCCTGGTTTTAAGTGGGGTTCATGTTACTTGATCTTTAGTTTTATGTTCATCCCTGGTTTTAAGTGGGGTTCATGTTATTTGATCTTTAGTTTTATGTTCATCCCTGGTTTTAAGTGGGGTTCATGTTACTCAATCTTTAGTTTTATGTTCATCCCTGGTTTTAAGTGGGGTTCATGTTACTTGATCTTTAGTTTTATGTTCATCCCTGGTTTTAAGTGGGGTTCATGTTACTTGATCTTTAGTTTTATGTTCATCCCTGGTTTTAAGTGGGGTTCATGTTACTTGATCTTTAGTTTTATGTTCATCCCTGGTTTTAAGTGCGGTTCGTGTTACTTGATCTTAGTTTTATGTTCATCCCTGGTTTTAAGTGGGGTTCATGTTACTTGATCTTTAGTTTTATGTTCATCCCTGGTTTTAAGTGGGGTTTATGTTACTTGATCTTTAGTTTTATGTTCATCCCTGTTTTAAGTGGGGTTCATGTTACGTGATCTTTAGTTTTATGTTCATCCCTGGTTTTAAGTGGGGTTCATGTTACTTGATCTTTAGTTTTATGTTCATCCCTGGTTTTAAGTGGGGTTCGTGTTACTTGATCTTAGTTTTATGTTCATCCCTGGTTTTAAGTGGGGTTCATGTTACTTGATCTTTAGTTTTATGTTCATCCCTGGTTTGAAGTGGGGTTCATGTTACGTGATCTTTAGTTTTATGTTCATCCCTGGTTTTAAGTGGGGTTCATGTTACTTGATCTTTAGTTTTATGTTCATCCCTGGTTTTAAGTGGGGTTCGTGTTACTTGATCTTTAGTTTTATGTTCATCCCTGTTTTATGTGGGGTTCATGTTACTTGATCTTTAGTTTTATGTTCATCCCTGGTTTTAAGTGGGGTTCATGTTACTTGATCTTTAGTTTTATGTTCATCCCTGGTTTTAAGTGGGGTTCATGTTACTCAATCTTTAGTTTTATGTTCATCCCTGGTTTTAAGTGGGGTTCATGTTACTTGATCTTTAGTTTTATGTTCATCCCTGGTTTTAAGTGGGGTTCATGTTACATGATCTTTAGTTTTATGTTCATCCCTGGTTTTAAGTGGGGTTCGTGTTACTTGATCTTAGTTTTATGTTCATCCCTGGTTTTAGGTGGGGTTTATGTTACTTGATCTTTAGTTTTATGTTCATCCCTGGTTTTAAGTGGGGTTCATGTTACTTGATCTTTAGTTTTATGTTCATCCCTGTTTTATGTGGGGTTCATGTTACTTGATCTTTAGTTTTATGTTCATCCCTGGTTTTAAGTGGGGTTTATGTTACTTGATCTTTAGTTTTATGTTCATCCCTGGTTTTAAGTGGGGTTTATGTTACTTGATCTTTAGTTTTATGTTCATCTCTGGTTTTAAGTGGGGTTCATGTTACTTGATCTTTAGTTTTATGTTCATCCCTGTTTTATGTGGGGTTCATGTTACTTGATCTTTAGTTTTATGTTCATCCCTGGTTTTAAGTGGAGTTCGTGTTACTTGATCTTTAGTTTTATGTTCATCCCTGGTTTTAAGTGGGGTTCATGTTACTTGATCTTTAGTTTTATGTTCATCCCTGGTTTTTAGTGGGGTTTATGTTACTTGATCTTTAGTTTTATGTTCATCCCTGTTTTAAGTGGGGTTCATGTTACATGATCTTTAGTTTTATGTTCATCCCTGGTTTTAAGTGGGGTTCATGTTACTTGATCTTTAGTTTTATGTTCATCCCTGGTTTTAAGTGGGGTTCGTGTTACTTGATCTTAGTTTTATGTTCATCCCTGGTTTTTAGTGGGGTTCATGTTACTCAATCTTTAGTTTTATGTTCATCCCTGGTTTGAAGTGGGGTTCATGTTACGTGATCTTTAGTTTTATGTTCATCCCTGGTTTTAAGTGGGGTTCATGTTACTTGATCTTTAGTTTTATGTTCATCCCTGGTTTTAAGTGGGGTTCATGTTACTTGATCTTAGTTTTATGTTCATCCCTGGTTTTAAGTGGGGTTCATGTTACGTGATCTTTAGTTTTATGTTCATCCCTGGTTTTAAGTGGGGTTCATGTTACTTGATCTTTAGTTTTATGTTCATCCCCTGGTTTTAAGTGGGGTTCATGTTACTTGATCTTTAGTTTTATGTTCATCCCTGGTTTTAAGTGGGGTTCATGTTACTTGATCTTTAGTTTTATGTTCATCCCTGTTTTAAGTGGGGTTCATGTTACTTGATCTTTAGTTTTATGTTCATCCTTGGTTTTAAGTGGGGTTCATGTTACTTGATCTTTAATTTTATGTTCATCCCTGGTTTTAAGTGGGGTTCATGTTACTTGATCTTTAATTTTATGTTCATCCCTGGTTTTAAGTGGGGTTCATGTTACTTGATCTTTAGTTTTATGTTCATCCCTGGTTTTAAGTGGGGTTCATGTTACTTGATCTTTAGTTTTATGTTCATCCCTGGTTTTAAGTGGGGTTCATGTTACGTGATCTTTAGTTTTATGTTCATCCCTGGTTTTAAGTGGGGTTCATGTTACTTGATCTTTAGTTTTATGTTCATCCCTGGTTTTAAGTGGGGTTCATGTTACTTGATCTTTAGTTTTATGTTCATCCCTGGTTTTAAGTGGGGTTCATGTTACTTGATCTTTAGTTTTATGTTCATCCCTGGTTTTAAGTGGGGTTCATGTTACTTGATCTTTAGTTTTATGTTCATCCCTGGTTTTAAGTGGGGTTCATGTTACTTGATCTTTTGTTTTATGTTCATCCCTGGTTTTAAGTGGGGTTCGTGTTACTTGATCTTTAGTTTTATGTTCATCCCTGGTTTTAAGTGGGGTTCATGTTACTTGATCTTTAGTTTTATGTTCATCCCTGGTTTTAAGTGGGGTTCATGTTACTCAATCTTTAGTTTTATGTTCATCCCTGGTTTTAAGTGGGGTTCATGTTACTTGATCTTTAGTTTTATGTTCATCCCTGGTTTTAAGTGGGGTTCATGTTACGTGATCTTTAGTTTTATGTTCATCCCTGGTTTTAAGTGGGGTTCGTGTTACTTGATCTTAGTTTTATGTTCATCCCTGATTTTTAATGGGGTTCATGTTACGTGATCTTTAGTTTTATGTTCATCCCTGGTTTTAAGTGGGGTTCATGTTACTTGATCTTTAGTTTTATGTTCATCCCTGGTTTTAAGTGGGGTTCATGTTACGTGATCTTTAGTTTTATGTTCATCCCTGGTTTTAAGTGGGGTTCGTGTTACTTGATCTTAGTTTTATGTTCATCCCTGGTTTTTAGTGGGGTTCATGTTACGTGATCTTTAGTTTTATGTTCATCCCTGGTTTTAAGTGGGGTTCATGTTACTTGATCTTTAGTTTTATGTTCATCCCTTGTTTTAAGTGGGGTTCATGTTACGTGATCTTTAGTTTTATGTTCATCCCTGGTTTTAAGTGGGGTTCATGTTACTTGATCTTTAGTTTTATGTTCATCCCTGGTTTTAAGTGGGGTTCATGTTACTTGATCTTTAGTTTTATGTTCATCCCTGGTTTTAAGTGGGGTTCATGTTACTTGATCTTTAGTTTTATGTTCATCCCTGGTTTTAAGTGGGGTTCATGTTACTTGATCTTTAGTTTTATGTTCATCCCTGGTTTTAAGTGGGGTTCATGTTTCTTGATCTTTAGTTTTATGTTCATCCCTGGTTTTAAGTGGGGTTCGTGTTACTTGATCTTAGTTTTATGTTCATCCCTGGTTTTAAGTGGGGTTCATGTTACGTGATCTTTAGTTTTATGTTCATCCCTGGTTTTAAGTGCGGTTCATGTTACTTGATCTTTAGTTTTATGTTCATCCCTGGTTTTTAGTGGGGTTCATGTTACTTGATCTTTAGTTTTATGTTCATCCCTGGTTTTAAGTGGGGTTCATGTTACTTGATCTTTAGTTTTATGTTCATCCCTGGTTTTAAGTGGGGTTTATGTTACTTGATCTTTAGTTTTATGTTCATCCCTGTTTTATGTGGGGTTCATGTTACTTGATCTTTAGTTTTATGTTCATCCCTGATTTTAAGTGAGGTTCGTGTTACTTGATCTTTAGTTTTATGTTCATCCCTGGTTTTAAGTGGGGTTCATGTTACTTGATCTTTAGTTTTATGTTCATCCCTGGTTTTAAGTGGGGTTTATGTTACTTGATCTTTAGTTTTATGTTCATCCCTGTTTTAAGTGGGGTTCATGTTACGTGATCTTTAGTTTTATGTTCATCCCTGGTTTTAAGTGGGGTTCATGTTACTTGATCTTTAGTTTTATGTTCATCCCTGGTTTTAAGTGGGGTTCGTGTTACTTGATCTTAGTTTTATGTTCATCCCTGGTTTTAAGTGGGGTTCATGTTACTCAATCTTTAGTTTTATGTTCATCCCTGGTTTGAAGTGGGGTTCATGTTACGTGATCTTTAGTTTTATGTTCATCCCTGGTTTTAAGTGGGGTTCATGTTACTTGATCTTTAGTTTTATGTTCATCCCTGGTTTTAAGTGGGGTTCGTGTTACTTGATCTTTAGTTTTATGTTCATCCCTGTTTTATGTGGGGTTCATGTTACTTGATCTTTAGTTTTATGTTGATCCCTGGTTTTAAGTGGGGTTCATGTTACTTGATCTTTAGTTTTATGTTCATCCCTGGTTTTAAGTGGGGTTCATGTTACTCAATCTTTAGTTTTATGTTCATCCCTGGTTTTAAGTGGGGTTCATGTTACTTGATCTTTAGTTTTATGTTCATCGCTGGTTTTAAGTGGGGTTCATGTTACATGATCTTTAGTTTTATGTTCATCCCTGGTTTTAAGTGGGGTTCGTGTTACTTGATCTTAGTTTTATGTTCATCCCTGGTTTTAAGTGGGGTTCATGTTACTCAATCTTTAGTTTTATGTTCATCCCTGGTTTTAAGTGGGGTTCATGTTACGTGATCTTTAGTTTTATGTTCATCCCTGGTTTTAAGTGGGGTTCATGTTACTTGATCTTTAGTTTTATGTTCATCCCTGTTTTATGTGGGGTTCATGTTACTTGATTTTTAGTTTTATGTTCATCCCTGGTTTTAAGTGGGGTTCATGTTACGTGATCTTTAGTTTTATGTTCATCCCTGGTTTTAAGTGGGGTTCATGTTACGTGATCTTTAGTTTTATGTTCATCCCTGGTTTTAAGTGGGGTTTATGTTACTTGATCTTTAGTTTTATGTTCTTCCCTGGTTTTAAGTGGGGTTCATGTTACTTGATCTTTAGTTTTATGTTCATCCCTGTTTTATGTGGGGTTCATGTTACTTGATCTTTAGTTTTATGTTCATCCCTGGTTTTAAGTGGGGTTTATGTTACTTGATCTTTAGTTTTATGTTCATCTCTGGTTTTAAGTGGGGTTCATGTTACTTGATCTTTAGTTTTATGTTCATCCCTGTTTTATGTGGGGTTCATGTTACTTGATCTTTAGTTTTATGTTCATCCCTGGTTTTAAGTGGGGTTCGTGTTACTTGATCTTTAGTTTTATGTTCATCCCTGGTTTTAAGTGGGGTTCATGTTACTTGATCTTTAGTTTTATGTTCATCCCTGGTTTTAAGTGGGGTTCGTGTTACTTGATCTTAGTTTTATGTTCATCCCTGGTTTTAAGTGGGGTTCATGTTACTCAATCTTTAGTTTTATGTTCATCCCTGGTTTGAAGTGGGGTTCATGTTACGTGATCTTTAGTTTTATGTTCATCCCTGGTTTTAAGTGGGGTTCATGTTACTTGATCTTTAGTTTTATGTTCATCCCTGGTTTTAAGTGGGGTTCATGTTACTTGATCTTAGTTTTATGTTCATCCCTGGTTTTAAGTGGGGTTCATGTTACGTGATCTTTAGTTTTATGTTCATCCCTGGTTTTAAGTGGGGTTCATGTTACTTGATCTTTAGTTTTATGTTCATCCCCTGGTTTTAAGTGGGGTTCATGTTACTTGATCTTTAGTTTTATGTTCATCCCTGTTTTAAGTGGGGTTCATGTTACTTGATCTTTAGTTTTATGTTCATCCTTGGTTTTAAGTGGGGTTCATGTTACTTGATCTTTAATTTTATGTTCATCCCTGGTTTTAAGTGGGGTTCATGTTACTTGATCTTTAATTTTATGTTCATCCCTGGTTTTAAGTGGGGTTCATGTTACTTGATCTTTAGTTTTATGTTCATCCCTGGTTTTAAGTGGGGTTCATGTTACTTGATCTTTAGTTTTATGTTCATCCCTGGTTTTATGTGGGGTTCATGTTACGTGATCTTTAGTTTTATGTTCATCCCTGGTTTTAAGTGGGGTTCATGTTACTTGATCTTTAGTTTTATGTTCATCCCTGGTTTTAAGTGGGGTTCATGTTACTTGATCTTTAGTTTTATGTTCATCCCTGGTTTTAAGTGGGGTTCATGTTACTTGATCTTTAGTTTTATGTTCATCCCTGGTTTTAAGTGGGGTTCATGTTACTTGATCTTTAGTTTTATGTTCATCCCTGGTTTTAAGTGGGGTTCATGTTACTTGATCTTTAGTTTTATGTTCATCCCTGGTTTTAAGTGGGGTTCGTGTTACTTGATCTTTAGTTTTATGTTCATCCCTGGTTTTAAGCGGGGTTCATGTTACTTGATCTTTAGTTTTATGTTCATCCCTGGTTTTAAGTGGGGTTCATGTTACTCAATCTTTAGTTTTATGTTCATCCCTGGTTTTAAGTGGGGTTCATGTTACTTGATCTTTAGTTTTATGTTCATCCCTGGTTTTAAGTGGGGTTCATGTTACGTGATCTTTAGTTTTATGTTCATCCCTGGTTTTAAGTGGGGTTCATGTTACTTGATCTTTAGTTTTATGTTCATCCCTGGTTTTAAGTGGGATTCATGTTACTTGATCTTTAGTTTTATGTTCATCCCTGGTTTTAAGTGGGGTTCATGTTACTTGATCTTTAGTTTTATGTTCATCCCTGGTTTTAAGTGGGGTTCATGTTACTTGATCTTAGTTTTATGTTCATCCCTGATTTTTAGTGGGGTTCATGTTACGTGATCTTTAGTTTTATGTTCATCCCTGGTTTTAAGTGGGGTTCATGTTACGTGATCTTTAGTTTTATGTTCATCCCTGGTTTTAAGTGGGGTTCATGTTACTTGATCTTTAGTTTTATGTTCATCCCTGGTTTTAAGTGGGATTCATGTTACTTGATCTTTAGTTTTATGTTCATCCCTGGTTTTAAGTGGGGTTCATGTTACTTGATCTTTAGTTTTATGTTCATCCCTGGTTTTAAGTGGGGTTCATGTTACTTGATCTTTAGTTTTATGTTCATCCCTGGTTTTAAGTGGGGTTCATGTTACTTGATCTTTAGTTTTATGTTCATCCCTGGTTTTAAGTGGGGTTCATGTTACTTGATCTTTAGTTTTATGTTCATCCCTGGTTTTAAGTGGGGTTCGTGTTACTTGATCTTTAGTTTTATGTTCATCCCTGGTTTTAAGTGGGGTTCATGTTACTTGATCTTTAGTTTTATGTTCATCCCTGGTTTTAAGTGGGGTTCATGTTACTCAATCTTTAGTTTTATGTTCATCCCTGGTTTTAAGTGGGGTTCATGTTACTTGATCTTTAGTTTTATGTTCATCCCTGGTTTTAAGTGGGGTTCATGTTACGTGATCTTTAGTTTTATGTTCATCCCTGGTTTTAAGTGGGGTTCGTGTTACTTGATCTTAGTTTTATGTTCATCCCTGATTTTTAGTGGGGTTCATGTTACTTGATCTTTAGTTTTATGTTCATCCCTGGTTTTAAGTGGGGTTCATGTTACTTGATCTTTAGTTTTATGTTCATCCCTGGTTTTAAGTGGGGTTCATGTTACGTGATCTTTAGTTTTATGTTCATCCCTGGTTTTAAGTGGGGTTCATGTTACTTGATCTTTAGTTTTATGTTCATCCCTGGTTTTAAGTGGGGTTCATGTTACTTGATCTTTAGTTTTATGTTCATCCCTGGTTTTAAGTAGGGTTCATGTTACTTGATCTTTAGTTTTATGTTCATCCCTGGTTTTAAGTGGGGTTCATGTTACTTGATCTTTAGTTTTATGTTCATCCCTGGTTTTAAGTGGGGTTCATGTTACTTGATCTTTAGTTTTATGTTCATCCCTGGTTTTAAGTGGGGTTCGTGTTACTTGATCTTTAGTTTTATGTTCATCCCTGGTTTTAAGTGGGGTTCATGTTACTTGATCTTTAGTTTTATGTTCATCCCTGGTTTTAAGTGGGGTTCATGTTACTCAATCTTTAGTTTTATGTTCATCCCTGGTTTTAAGTGGGGTTCATGTTACGTGATCTTTAGTTTTATGTTCATCCCTGGTTTTAAGTGGGGTTCATGTTACTTGATCTTTAGTTTTATGTTCATCCCTGTTTTATGTGGGGTTCATGTTACTTGATTTTTAGTTTTATGTTCATCCCTGGTTTTAAGTGGGGTTCATGTTACGTGATCTTTAGTTTTATGTTCATCCCTGGTTTTAAGTGGGGTTCATGTTACGTGATCTTTAGTTTTATGTTCATCCCTGGTTTTAAGTGGGGTTTATGTTACTTGATCTTTAGTTTTATGTTCATCCCTGGTTTTAAGTGGGGTTCATGTTACTTGATCTTTAGTTTTATGTTCATCCCTGTTTTATGTGGGGTTCATGTTACTTGATCTTTAGTTTTATGTTCATCCCTGGTTTTAAGTGGGGTTTATGTTACTTGATCTTTAGTTTTATGTTCATCTCTGGTTTTAAGTGGGGTTCATGTTACTTGATCTTTAGTTTTATGTTCATCCCTGTTTTATGTGGGGTTCATGTTACTTGATCTTTAGTTTTATGTTCATCCCTGGTTTTAAGTGGGGTTCGTGTTACTTGATCTTTAGTTTTATGTTCATCCCTGGTTTTAAGTGGGGTTCATGTTACTTGATCTTTAGTTTTATGTTCATCCCTGGTTTTAAGTGGGGTTCGTGTTACTTGATCTTAGTTTTATGTTCATCCCTGGTTTTAAGTGGGGTTCATGTTACTCAATCTTTAGTTTTATGTTCATCCCTGGTTTGAAGTGGGGTTCATGTTACGTGATCTTTAGTTTTATGTTCATCCCTGGTTTTAAGTGGGGTTCATGTTACTTGATCTTTAGTTTTATGTTCATCCCTGGTTTTAAGTGGGGTTCATGTTACTTGATCTTAGTTTTATGTTCATCCCTGGTTTTAAGTGGGGTTCATGTTACGTGATCTTTAGTTTTATGTTCATCCCTGGTTTTAAGTGGGGTTCATGTTACTTGATCTTTAGTTTTATGTTCATCCCCTGGTTTTAAGTGGGGTTCATGTTACTTGATCTTTAGTTTTATGTTCATCCCTGGTTTTAAGTGGGGTTCATGTTACTTGATCTTTAGTTTTATGTTCATCCCTGTTTTAAGTGGGGTTCATGTTACTTGATCTTTAGTTTTATGTTCATCCTTGGTTTTAAGTGGGGTTCATGTTACTTGATCTTTAATTTTATGTTCATCCCTGGTTTTAAGTGGGGTTCATGTTACTTGATCTTTAATTTTATGTTCATCCCTGGTTTTAAGTGGGGTTCATGTTACTTGATCTTTAGTTTTATGTTCATCCCTGGTTTTAAGTGGGGTTCATGTTACTTGATCTTTAGTTTTATGTTCATCCCTGGTTTTATGTGGGGTTCATGTTACGTGATCTTTAGTTTTATGTTCATCCCTGGTTTTAAGTGGGGTTCATGTTACTTGATCTTTAGTTTTATGTTCATCCCTGGTTTTAAGTGGGGTTCATGTTACTTGATCTTTAGTTTTATGTTCATCCCTGGTTTTAAGTGGGGTTCATGTTACTTGATCTTTAGTTTTATGTTCATCCCTGGTTTTAAGTGGGGTTCATGTTACTTGATCTTTAGTTTTATGTTCATCCCTGGTTTTAAGTGGGGTTCATGTTACTTGATCTTTAGTTTTATGTTCATCCCTGGTTTTAAGTGGGGTTCGTGTTACTTGATCTTTAGTTTTATGTTCATCCCTGGTTTTAAGCGGGGTTCATGTTACTTGATCTTTAGTTTTATGTTCATCCCTGGTTTTAAGTGGGGTTCATGTTACGTGATCTTTAGTTTTATGTTCATCCCTGGTTTTAAGTGGGGTTCATGTTACTTGATCTTTAGTTTTATGTTCATCCCTGGTTTTAAGTGGGGTTCATGTTACGTGATCTTTAGTTTTATGTTCATCCCTGGTTTTAAGTGGGGTTCATGTTACTTGATCTTTAGTTTTATGTTCATCCCTGGTTTTAAGTGGGATTCATGTTACTTGATCTTTAGTTTTATGTTCATCCCTGGTTTTAAGTGGGGTTCATGTTACTTGATCTTTAGTTTTATGTTCATCCCTGGTTTTAAGTGGGGTTCATGTTACTTGATCTTAGTTTTATGTTCATCCCTGATTTTTAGTGGGGTTCATGTTACGTGATCTTTAGTTTTATGTTCATCCCTGGTTTTAAGTGGGGTTCATGTTACGTGATCTTTAGTTTTATGTTCATCCCTGGTTTTAAGTGGGGTTCATGTTACTTGATCTTTAGTTTTATGTTCATCCCTGGTTTTAAGTGGGATTCATGTTACTTGATCTTTAGTTTTATGTTCATCCCTGGTTTTAAGTGGGGTTCATGTTACTTGATCTTTAGTTTTATGTTCATCCCTGGTTTTAAGTGGGGTTCATGTTACTTGATCTTTAGTTTTATGTTCATCCCTGGTTTTAAGTGGGGTTCATGTTACTTGATCTTTAGTTTTATGTTCATCCCTGGTTTTAAGTGGGGTTCATGTTACTTGATCTTTAGTTTTATGTTCATCCCTGGTTTTAAGTGGGGTTCGTGTTACTTGATCTTTAGTTTTATGTTCATCCCTGGTTTTAAGTGGGGTTCATGTTACTTGATCTTTAGTTTTATGTTCATCCCTGGTTTTAAGTGGGGTTCATGTTACTCAATCTTTAGTTTTATGTTCATCCCTGGTTTTAAGTGGGGTTCATGTTACTTGATCTTTAGTTTTATGTTCATCCCTGGTTTTAAGTGGGGTTCATGTTACGTGATCTTTAGTTTTATGTTCATCCCTGGTTTTAAGTGGGGTTCGTGTTACTTGATCTTAGTTTTATGTTCATCCCTGATTTTTAGTGGGGTTCATGTTACTTGATCTTTAGTTTTATGTTCATCCCTGGTTTTAAGTGGGGTTCATGTTACTTGATCTTTAGTTTTATGTTCATCCCTGGTTTTAAGTGGGGTTCATGTTACGTGATCTTTAGTTTTATGTTCATCCCTGGTTTTAAGTGGGGTTCATGTTACTTGATCTTTAGTTTTATGTTCATCCCTGGTTTTAAGTGGGGTTCATGTTACTTGATCTTTAGTTTTATGTTCATCCCTGGTTTTAAGTAGGGTTCATGTTACTTGATCTTTAGTTTTATGTTCATCCCTGGTTTTAAGTGGGGTTCATGTTACTTGATCTTTAGTTTTATGTTCATCCCTGGTTTTAAGTGGGGTTCATGTTACTTGATCTTTAGTTTTATGTTCATCCCTGGTTTTAAGTGGGGTTCGTGTTACTTGATCTTTAGTTTTATGTTCATCCCTGGTTTTAAGTGGGGTTCATGTTACTTGATCTTTAGTTTTATGTTCATCCCTGGTTTTAAGTGGGGTTCATGTTACTCAATCTTTAGTTTTATGTTCATCCCTGGTTTTAAGTGGGGTTCATGTTACTTGATCTTTAGTTTTATGTTCATCCCTGGTTTTAAGTGGGGTTCATGTTACGTGATCTTTAGTTTTATGTTCATCCCTGGTTTTAAGTGGGGTTCATGTTACTTGATCTTTAGTTTTATGTTCATCCCTGGTTTTAAGTGGGATTCATGTTACTTGATCTTTAGTTTTATGTTCATCCCTGGTTTTAAGTGGGGTTCATGTTACTTGATCTTTAGTTTTATGTTCATCCCTGGTTTTAAGTGGGGTTCGTGTTACTTGATCTTAGTTTTATGTTCATCCCTGGTTTTAAGTGGGGTTCATGTTACTCAATCTTTAGTTTTATGTTCATCCCTGGTTTGAAGTGGGGTTCATGTTACGTGATCTTTAGTTTTATGTTCATCCCTGGTTTTAAGTGGGGTTCATGTTACTTGATCTTTAGTTTTATGTTCATCCCTGGTTTTAAGTGGGGTTCATGTTACTTGATCTTAGTTTTATGTTCATCCCTGGTTTTAAGTGGGGTTCATGTTACGTGATCTTTAGTTTTATGTTCATCCCTGGTTTTAAGTGGGGTTCATGTTACTTGATCTTTAGTTTTATGTTCATCCCCTGGTTTTAAGTGGGGTTCATGTTACTTGATCTTTAGTTTTATGTTCATCCCTGGTTTTAAGTGGGGTTCATGTTACTTGATCTTTAGTTTTATGTTCATCCCTGTTTTAAGTGGGGTTCATGTTACTTGATCTTTAGTTTTATGTTCATCCTTGGTTTTAAGTGGGGTTCATGTTACTTGATCTTTAATTTTATGTTCATCCCTGGTTTTAAGTGGGGTTCATGTTACTTGATCTTTAATTTTATGTTCATCCCTGGTTTTAAGTGGGGTTCATGTTACTTGATCTTTAGTTTTATGTTCATCCCTGGTTTTAAGTGGGGTTCATGTTACTTGATCTTTAGTTTTATGTTCATCCCTGGTTTTATGTGGGGTTCATGTTACGTGATCTTTAGTTTTATGTTCATCCCTGGTTTTAAGTGGGGTTCATGTTACTTGATCTTTAGTTTTATGTTCATCCCTGGTTTTAAGTGGGGTTCATGTTACTTGATCTTTAGTTTTATGTTCATCCCTGGTTTTAAGTGGGGTTCATGTTACTTGATCTTTAGTTTTATGTTCATCCCTGGTTTTAAGTGGGGTTCATGTTACTTGATCTTTAGTTTTATGTTCATCCCTGGTTTTAAGTGGGGTTCATGTTACTTGATCTTTAGTTTTATGTTCATCCCTGGTTTTAAGTGGGGTTCGTGTTACTTGATCTTTAGTTTTATGTTCATCCCTGGTTTTAAGCGGGGTTCATGTTACTTGATCTTTAGTTTTATGTTCATCCCTGGTTTTAAGTGGGGTTCATGTTACGTGATCTTTAGTTTTATGTTCATCCCTGGTTTTAAGTGGGGTTCATGTTACTTGATCTTTAGTTTTATGTTCATCCCTGGTTTTAAGTGGGGTTCATGTTACGTGATCTTTAGTTTTATGTTCATCCCTGGTTTTAAGTGGGGTTCATGTTACTTGATCTTTAGTTTTATGTTCATCCCTGGTTTTAAGTGGGATTCATGTTACTTGATCTTTAGTTTTATGTTCATCCCTGGTTTTAAGTGGGGTTCATGTTACTTGATCTTTAGTTTTATGTTCATCCCTGGTTTTAAGTGGGGTTCATGTTACTTGATCTTAGTTTTATGTTCATCCCTGATTTTTAGTGGGGTTCATGTTACGTGATCTTTAGTTTTATGTTCATCCCTGGTTTTAAGTGGGGTTCATGTTACGTGATCTTTAGTTTTATGTTCATCCCTGGTTTTAAGTGGGGTTCATGTTACTTGATCTTTAGTTTTATGTTCATCCCTGGTTTTAAGTGGGATTCATGTTACTTGATCTTTAGTTTTATGTTCATCCCTGGTTTTAAGTGGGGTTCATGTTACTTGATCTTTAGTTTTATGTTCATCCCTGGTTTTAAGTGGGGTTCATGTTACTTGATCTTTAGTTTTATGTTCATCCCTGGTTTTAAGTGGGGTTCATGTTACTTGATCTTTAGTTTTATGTTCATCCCTGGTTTTAAGTGGGGTTCATGTTACTTGATCTTTAGTTTTATGTTCATCCCTGGTTTTAAGTGGGGTTCGTGTTACTTGATCTTTAGTTTTATGTTCATCCCTGGTTTTAAGTGGGGTTCATGTTACTTGATCTTTAGTTTTATGTTCATCCCTGGTTTTAAGTGGGGTTCATGTTACTCAATCTTTAGTTTTATGTTCATCCCTGGTTTTAAGTGGGGTTCATGTTACTTGATCTTTAGTTTTATGTTCATCCCTGGTTTTAAGTGGGGTTCATGTTACGTGATCTTTAGTTTTATGTTCATCCCTGGTTTTAAGTGGGGTTCGTGTTACTTGATCTTAGTTTTATGTTCATCCCTGATTTTTAGTGGGGTTCATGTTACTTGATCTTTAGTTTTATGTTCATCCCTGGTTTTAAGTGGGGTTCATGTTACTTGATCTTTAGTTTTATGTTCATCCCTGGTTTTAAGTGGGGTTCATGTTACGTGATCTTTAGTTTTATGTTCATCCCTGGTTTTAAGTGGGGTTCATGTTACTTGATCTTTAGTTTTATGTTCATCCCTGGTTTTAAGTGGGGTTCATGTTACTTGATCTTTAGTTTTATGTTCATCCCTGGTTTTAAGTAGGGTTCATGTTACTTGATCTTTAGTTTTATGTTCATCCCTGGTTTTAAGTGGGGTTCATGTTACTTGATCTTTAGTTTTATGTTCATCCCTGGTTTTAAGTGGGGTTCATGTTACTTGATCTTTAGTTTTATGTTCATCCCTGGTTTTAAGTGGGGTTCGTGTTACTTGATCTTTAGTTTTATGTTCATCCCTGGTTTTAAGTGGGGTTCATGTTACTTGATCTTTAGTTTTATGTTCATCCCTGGTTTTAAGTGGGGTTCATGTTACTCAATCTTTAGTTTTATGTTCATCCCTGGTTTTAAGTGGGGTTCATGTTACTTGATCTTTAGTTTTATGTTCATCCCTGGTTTTAAGTGGGGTTCATGTTACGTGATCTTTAGTTTTATGTTCATCCCTGGTTTTAAGTGGGGTTCATGTTACTTGATCTTTAGTTTTATGTTCATCCCTGGTTTTAAGTGGGATTCATGTTACTTGATCTTTAGTTTTATGTTCATCCCTGGTTTTAAGTGGGGTTCATGTTACTTGATCTTTAGTTTTATGTTCATCCCTGGTTTTAAGTGGGGTTCATGTTACTTGATCTTAGTTTTATGTTCATCCCTGATTTTTAGTGGGGTTCATGTTACGTGATCTTTAGTTTTATGTTCATCCCTGGTTTTAAGTGGGGATCATGTTACGTGATCTTTAGTTTTATGTTCATCCCTGGTTTTAAGTGGGGTTCATGTTACTTGATCTTTAGTTTTATGTTCATCCCTGGTTTTAAGTGGGATTCATGTTACTTGATCTTTAGTTTTATGTTCATCCCTGGTTTTAAGTGGGGTTCATGTTACTTGATCTTTAGTTTTATGTTCATCCCTGGTTTTAAGTGGGGTTCATGTTACTTGATCTTTAGTTTTATGTTCATCCCTGGTTTTAAGTGGGGTTCATGTTACTTGATCTTTAGTTTTATGTTCATCCCTGGTTTTAAGTGGGGTTCATGTTACTTGATCTTTAGTTTTATGTTCATCCCTGGTTTTAAGTGGGGTTCGTGTTACTTGATCTTTAGTTTTATGTTCATCCCTGGTTTTAAGTGGGGTTCATGTTACTTGATCTTTAGTTTTATGTTCATCCCTGGTTTTAAGTGGGGTTCATGTTACTCAATCTTTAGTTTTATGTTCATCCCTGGTTTTAAGTGGGGTTCATGTTACTTGATCTTTAGTTTTATGTTCATCCCTGGTTTTAAGTGGGGTTCATGTTACGTGATCTTTAGTTTTATGTTCATCCCTGGTTTTAAGTGGGGTTCGTGTTACTTGATCTTAGTTTTATGTTCATCCCTGATTTTTAGTGGGGTTCATGTTACTTGATCTTTAGTTTTATGTTCATCCCTGGTTTTAAGTGGGGTTCATGTTACTCAATCTTTAGTTTTATGTTCATCCCTGGTTTTAAGTGGGGTTCATGTTACTTGATCTTTAGTTTTATGTTCATCCCTGGTTTTAAATGGGGTTCATGTTACGTGATCTTTAGTTTTATGTTCATCCCTGGTTTTAAGTGGGGTTCGTGTTACTTGATCTTAGTTTTATGTTCATCCCTGATTTTTAGTGGGGTTCATGTTACGTGATCTTTAGTTTTATGTTCATCCCTGGTTTTAAGTGGGGTTCATGTTACTTGATCTTTAGTTTTATGTTCATCCCTGGTTTTAAGTGGGGTTCATGTTACGTGATCTTTAGTTTTATGTTCATCCCTGGTTTTAAGTGGGGTTCATGTTACTTGATCTTTAGTTTTATGTTCATCCCTGGTTTTAAGTGGGATTCATGTTACTTGATCTTTAGTTTTATGTTCATCCCTGGTTTTAAGTGGGGTTCATGTTACTTGATCTTAGTTTTATGTTCATCCCTGGTTTTAAGTGGGGTTCTTGTTATTTGATCTTTAGTTTTATGTTCATCCCTGGTTTTAAGTGGGGTTCATGTTACTTGATCTTTAGTTTTATGTTCATCCCTGGTTTTAAGTGGGGTTCATGTTACTTGATCTTTAGTTTTATGTTCATCCCTGGTTTTAAGTGGGGTTTATGTTACTTGATCTTTAGTTTTATGTTCATCCCTGGTTTTAAGTGGGGTTCATGTTACTTGATCTTTAGTTTTATGTTCATCCCTGTTTTATGTGGGGTTCATGTTACTTGATCTTTAGTTTTATGTTCATCCCTGGTTTTAAGTGGGGTTCATGTTACGTGATCTTTAGTTTTATGTTCATCCCTGGTTTTAAGTGGGGTTCATGTTACGTGATCTTTAGTTTTATGTTCATCCCTGGTTTGAAGTGGGGTTTATGTTACTTGATCTTTAGTTTTATGTTCATCCCTGGTTTTAAGTGGGGTTCATGTTACTTGATCTTTAGTTTTATGTTCATCCCTGTTTTATGTGGGGTTCATGTTACTTGATCTTTAGTTTTATGTTCATCCCTGGTTTTAAGTGGGGTTCGTGTTACTTGATCTTTAGTTTTATGTTCATCCCTGGTTTTAAGTGGGGTTCATGTTACTTGATCTTTAGTTTTATGTTCATCCCTGGTTTTAAGTGGGGTTTATGTTACTTGATCTTTAGTTTTATGTTCATCCCTGTTTTAAGTGGTGTTCATGTTACTTGATCTTTAGTTTTATGTTCATCCCTGGTTTTAAGTGGGGTTCATGTTACTTGATCTTTAGTTTTATGTTCATCCCTGGATTTAAGTGGGGTTCGTGTTACTTGATCTTAGTTTTATGTTCATCCCTGGTTTTAAGTGGGGTTCATGTTACTCAATCTTTAGTTTTATGTTCATCCCTGGTTTGAAGTGGGGTTCATGTTACGTGATCTTTAGTTTTATGTTCATCCCTGGTTTTAAGTGGGGTTCATGTTACTTGATCTTTAGTTTTATGTTCATCCCTGGTTTTAAGTGGGGTTCATGTTACTTGATCTTAGTTTTTATGTTCATCCCTGGTTTTAAGTGGGGTTCATGTTACTTGATCTTTAGTTTTATGTTCATCCCTGGTTTTAAGTGGGGTTCATGTTACTTGATCTTTAGTTTTATGTTCATCCCTGGTTTTAAGTGGGGTTTGTGTTACGTGATCTTTAGTTTTATGTTCATCCCTGGTTTGAAGTGGTGTTCGTGTTACTTGATCTTTAGTTTTATGTTCATCCCTGGTTTTAAGTGGCGTTCGTGTTACTTGATCTTTAGTTTTATGTTCATCCCTGGTTTTAAGTGGGGTTCGTGTTACTTGATCTTTAGTTTTATGTTCATCCCTGGTTTTAAGTGGGGTTCGTGTTACTTGATCTTTAGTTTTATCTACATCCCTGGTTTTAAGTGGGGTTCATGTTACTTGATCTTTAGTTTTATGTTCATCCCTGATTTTAAGTGGGGTTCATGTTACTTGATTTTTAGTTTTATGTTCATCCCTGTTTTAAGTGGGGTTCATGTTACTTGATCTTTAGTTTTATGTTCATCCCTGTTTTAAGTGGGGTTCGTGTTACTTGATCTTTAGTTTTATGTTCATCCCTGGTTTTAAGTGGGGATCGTGTTACTTGATCTTTAGTTTTATGTTCATTCCTGGTTTTAAGTGGGGTTCATGTTACTTGATCTTTAGTTTTATGTTCATCCCTGGTTTTAAGTGGGGTTCATGTTACCTGATCTTTAGTTTTATGTTCATCCCTGGTTTTAAGTGGGGTTCATGTTACTTGATCTTTAGTTTTATGTTCATCCCTGGTTTTAAGTGGGGTTCATGTTACTTGATCTTTAGTTTTATGTTCATCCCTGGTTTTAAGTGGGGTTCGTGTTACTTGATCTTTAGTTTTATGTTCATCCCTGGTTTGAAGTGGGGTTCGTGTTACTTGATCTTTAGTTTTATGTTCATCCCTGGTTTTAAGTGGCGTTCGTGTTACTTGATCTTTAGTTTTATGTTCATCCCTGGTTTTAAGTGGGGTTCGTGTTACTTGATCTTTAGTTTTATGTCCATCCCTGGTTTTAAGTGGGGTTCGTGTTACTTGATCTTTAGTTTTATGTTCATCCCTGGTTTTAAGTGGGGTTCATGTTACTTGATCTTTAGTTTTATGTTCATCCCTGGTTTTAAGTGGGGTTCATGTTACTTGATTTTTAGTTTTATGTTCATCCCTGTTTTAAGTGGGGTTCATGTTACTCGATCTTTAGTTTTATGTTCATCCCTGTTTTAAGTGGGGTTCGTGTTACTTGATCTTTAGTTTTATGTTCATCCCTGGTTTTAAGTGGGGTTCCTGTTACTTGATCTTTAGTTTTATGTTCATTCCTGGTTTTAAGTGGGGTTCATGTTACTTGATCTTTAGTTTTATGTTCATCCCTGGTTTTAAGTGGGGTTCATGTTACTTGATCTTTAGTTTTATGTTCATCCCTGGTTTTATGTGGGGTTCGTGTTACTTGATCTTAGTTTTATGTTCATCCCTGGTTTTAAGTAGGGATCGTGTTACTTGATCTTTAGTTTAATGTTCATCCCTGGTTTTAAGTGGGGTTCGTGTTACTTGATCTTTAGTTTTATGTTCATCCCTGGTTTTAAGTGGGGTTCGTGTCACTTGATCCTAGTTTTATGTTCATCCCTGGTTTTAAGTAGGGTTCGTGTTACTTGATCTTTAGTTTTATGTTCATCCCTGGTTTTAAGTGAGGTTCATGTTACTTGATCTTTAGTTTTATGTTCATCCCTGTTTTAAGTGGGGTTCATGTTACGAGATCTTTAGTTTTATGTTCATCCCTGGTTTTAAGTGGGGTTCATGTTACTTGATCTTTAGTTTTATGTTCATCCCTGGTTTTAAGTGGGGTTCATGTTACTTGATCTTTAGTTTTATGTTCATCCCTGGTTTGAAGTAGGGTTCATGTTACTTGATCTTTAGTTTTATGTTCATCCCTGGTTTTAAGTGGGGGTTCATGTTACTTGATCTTTAGTTTTATGTTCATCCCTGGTTTTAAGTGGGGTTCGTGTTACTTGATCTTTAGTTTTATGTTCATCCCTGGTTTTAAGTGGGGTTCATGTTACTTGATCTTTAGTTTTATGTTCATCCCTGGTTTTAAGTGGGGTTCATGTTACTCAATCTTTAGTTTTATGTTCATCCCTGGTTTTAAGTGGGGTTCATGTTACTTGATCTTTAGTTTTATGTTCATTCCTGGTTTTAAGTGGGGTTCGTGTTACGTGATCTTTAGTTTTATGTTCATCCCTGGTTTTAAGTGGGGTTCATGTTACTTGATCTTTAGTTTTATGTTCATCCCTGGTTTTAAGTGGGGTTCATGTTACTTGATCTTTAGTTTTATGTTCATCCCTGGTTTTAAGTGGGGTTCATGTTACTTGATCTTTAGTTTTATGTTCATCCCTGGTTTTAAGTGGGGTTCGTGTTACGTGATCTTTAGTTTTATGTTCATCCCTGGTTTTAAGTGCGGTTCGTGTTACGTGATCTTTAGTTTTATGTTCATCCCTGGTTTTTAGTGGGGTTCGTGTTACGTGATCTTTAGTTTTATGTTCATCCCTGGTTTTAAGTGGGGTTCATGTTACTCAATCTTTAGTTTTATGTTCATCCCTGGTTTTAAGTGGGGTTCATGTTACTTGATCTTTAGTTTTATGTTCATCCCTGGTTTTAAGTGGGGTTCATGTTACTTGATCTTTAGTTTTATGTTCATCCCTGGTTTTAAGTGGGGTTCATGTTACATGATCTTTAGTTTTATGTTCATCCCTGGTTTTAAGTGGGGTTCGTGTTACTTGATCTTAGTTTTATGTTCATCCCTGGTTTTAAGTGGGGTTCATGTTACTCAATCTTTAGTTTTATGTTCATCCCTGGTTTAAGTGGGGTTCATGTTACGTGATCTTTAGTTTTATGTTCATCCCTGGTTTTAAGTGGGGTTCATGTTACTTGATCTTTAGTTTTATGTTCATCCCTGTTTTATGTGGGGTTCATGTTACTTGATCTTTAGTTTTATGTTCATCCCTGGTTTTAAGTGGGGTTCATGTTACGTGATCTTTAGTTTTATGTTCATCCCTGGTTTTAAGTGGGGTTCATGTTACGTGATCTTTAGTTTTATGTTCATCCCTGGTTTTAAGTGGGGTTTATGTTACTTGATCTTTAGTTTTATGTTCATCCCTGGTTTTAAGTGGGGTTCGTGTTACTTGATCTTTAGTTTTATGTTCATCCCTGGTTTTAAGTGGGGTTCATGTTACTTGATCTTTAGTTTTATGTTCATCCCTGGTTTTAAGTGGGGTTCATGTTACTCAATCTTTAGTTTTATGTTCATCCCTGGTTTTAAGTGGGGTTCATGTTACTTGATCTTTAGTTTTATGTTCATCCCTGGTTTTAAGTGGGGTTCATGTTACGTGATCTTTAGTTTTATGTTCATCCCTGGTTTTAAGTGGGGTTCATGTTACTTGATCTTTAGTTTTATGTTCATCCCTGGTTTTAAGTGGGATTCATGTTACTTGATCTTTAGTTTTATGTTCATCCCTGGTTTTAAGTGGGGTTCATGTTACTTGATCTTTAGTTTTATGTTCATCCCTGGTTTTAAGTGGGGTTCATGTTACTTGATCTTAGTTTTATGTTCATCCCTGATTTTTAGTGGGGTTCATGTTACGTGATCTTTAGTTTTATGTTCATCCCTGGTTTTAAGTGGGGATCATGTTACGTGATCTTTAGTTTTATGTTCATCCCTGGTTTTAAGTGGGGTTCATGTTACTTGATCTTTAGTTTTATGTTCATCCCTGGTTTTAAGTGGGATTCATGTTACTTGATCTTTAGTTTTATGTTCATCCCTGGTTTTAAGTGGGGTTCATGTTACTTGATCTTTAGTTTTATGTTCATCCCTGGTTTTAAGTGGGGTTCATGTTACTTGATCTTTAGTTTTATGTTCATCCCTGGTTTTAAGTGGGGTTCATGTTACTTGATCTTTAGTTTTATGTTCATCCCTGGTTTTAAGTGGGGTTCATGTTACTTGATCTTTAGTTTTATGTTCATCCCTGGTTTTAAGTGAGGTTCGTGTTACTTGATCTTTAGTTTTATGTTCATCCCTGGTTTTAAGTGGGGTTCATGTTACTTGATCTTTAGTTTTATGTTCATCCCTGGTTTTAAGTGGGGTTCATGTTACTCAATCTTTAGTTTTATGTTCATCCCTGGTTTTAAGTAGGGTTCATGTTACTTGATCTTTAGTTTTATGTTCATCCCTGGTTTTAAGTGGGGTTCATGTTACGTGATCTTTAGTTTTATGTTCATCCCTGGTTTTAAGTGGGGTTCGTGTTACTTGATCTTAGTTTTATGTTCATCCCTGATTTTTAGTGGGGTTCATGTTACTTGATCTTTAGTTTTATGTTCATCCCTGGTTTTAAGTGGGGTTCATGTTACTCAATCTTTAGTTTTATGTTCATCCCTGGTTTTAAGTGGGGTTCATGTTACTTGATCTTTAGTTTTATGTTCATCCCTGGTTTTAAATGGGGTTCATGTTACGTGATCTTTAGTTTTATGTTCATCCCTGGTTTTAAGTGGGGTTCGTGTTACTTGATCTTAGTTTTATGTTCATCCCTGATTTTTAGTGGGGTTCATGTTACGTGATCTTTAGTTTTATGTTCATCCCTGGTTTTAAGTGCGGTTCATGTTACTTGATCTTTAGTTTTATGTTCATCCCTGGTTTTAAGTGGGGTTCATGTTACGTGATCTTTAGTTTTATGTTCATCCCTGATTTTAAGTGGGGTTCATGTTACTTGATCTTTAGTTTTATGTTCATCCCTGGTTTTAAGTGGGATTCATGTTACTTGATCTTTAGTTTTATGTTCATCCCTGGTTTTAAGTGGGGTTCATGTTACTTGATCTTTAGTTTTATGTTCATCCCTGGTTTTAAGTGGGGTTCATGTTACTTGATCTTAGTTTTATGTTCATCCCTGGTTTTAAGTGGGGTTCTTGTTATTTGATCTTTAGTTTTATGTTCATCCCTGGTTTTAAGTGGGGTTCATGTTACTTGATCTTTAGTTTTATGTTCATCCCTGGTTTTAAGTGGGGTTCATGTTACTTGATCTTTAGTTTTATGTTCATCCCTGGTTTTAAGTGGGGTTTATGTTACTTGATCTTTAGTTTTATGTTCATCCCTGGTTTTAAGTGGGGTTCATGTTACTTGATCTTTAGTTTTATGTTCATCCCTGTTTTATGTGGGGTTCATGTTACTTGATCTTTAGTTTTATGTTCATCCCTGGTTTTAAGTGGGGTTCATGTTACGTGATCTTTAGTTTTATGTTCATCCCTGGTTTTAAGTGGGGTTCATGTTACGTGATCTTTAGTTTTATGTTCATCCCTGGTTTGAAGTGGGGTTTATGTTACTTGATCTTTAGTTTTATGTTCATCCCTGGTTTTAAGTGGGGTTCATGTTACTTGATCTTTAGTTTTATGTTCATCCCTGTTTTATGTGGGGTTCATGTTACTTGATCTTTAGTTTTATGTTCATCCCTGGTTTTAAGTGGGGTTCGTGTTACTTGATCTTTAGTTTTATGTTCATCCCTGGTTTTAAGTGGGGTTCGTGTTACTTGATCTTTAGTTTTATGTTCATCCCTGGTTTTAAGTGGGGTTCATGTTACTTGATCTTTAGTTTTATGTTCATCCCTGGTTTTAAGTGGGGTTTATGTTACTTGATCTTTAGTTTTATGTTCATCCCTGTTTTAAGTGGTGTTCATGTTACTTGATCTTTAGTTTTATGTTCATCCCTGGTTTTAAGTGGGGTTCATGTTACTTGATCTTTAGTTTTATGTTCATCCCTGGATTTAAGTGGGGTTCGTGTTACTTGATCTTAGTTTTATGTTCATCCCTGGTTTTAAGTGGGGTTCATGTTACTCAATCTTTAGTTTTATGTTCATCCCTGGTTTGAAGTGGGGTTCATGTTACGTGATCTTTAGTTTTATGTTCATCCCTGGTTTTAAGTGGGGTTCATGTTACTTGATCTTTAGTTTTATGTTCATCCCTGGTTTTAAGTGGGGTTCATGTTACTTGATCTTAGTTTTTATGTTCATCCCTGGTTTTAAGTGGGGTTCATGTTACTTGATCTTTAGTTTTATGTTCATCCCTGGTTTTAAGTGGGGTTCATGTTACTTGATCTTTAGTTTTATGTTCATCCCTGGTTTTAAGTGGGGTTTGTGTTACGTGATCTTTAGTTTTATGTTCATCCCTGGTTTGAAGTGGTGTTCGTGTTACTTGATCTTTAGTTTTATGTTCATCCCTGGTTTTAAGTGGGGTTCATGTTACTTGATCTTTAGTTTTATGTTCATCCCTGGTTTTAAGTGGGGTTCGTGTTACTTGATCTTTAGTTTTATGTTCATCCCTGGTTTTAAGTGGGGTTCGTGTTACTTGATCTTTAGTTTTATCTACATCCCTGGTTTTAAGTGGGGTTCATGTTACTTGATCTTTAGTTTTATGTTCATCCCTGATTTTAAGTGGGGTTCATGTTACTTGATTTTTAGTTTTATGTTCATCCCTGTTTTAAGTGGGGTTCATGTTACTTGATCTTTAGTTTTATGTTCATCCCTGTTTTAAGTGGGGTTCGTGTTACTTGATCTTTAGTTTTATGTTCATCCCTGGTTTTAAATGGGGATCGTGTTACTTGATCTTTAGTTTTATGTTCATTCCTGGTTTTAAGTGGGGTTCATGTTACTTGATCTTTAGTTTTATGTTCATCCCTGGTTTTAAGTGGGGTTCATGTTACCTGATCTTTAGTTTTATGTTCATCTCTGGTTTTAAGTGGGGTTCATGTTACTTGATCTTTAGTTTTATGTTCATCCCTGGTTTTAAGTGGGGTTCATGTTACTTGATCTTTAGTTTTATGTTCATCCCTGGTTTTAAGTGGGGTTCGTGTTACTTGATCTTTAGTTTTATGTTCATCCCTGGTTTGAAGTGGGGTTCGTGTTACTTGATCTTTAGTTTTATGTTCATCCCTGGTTTTAAGTGGCGTTCGTGTTACTTGATCTTTAGTTTTATGTTCATCCCTGGTTTTAAGTGGGGTTCGTGTTACTTGATCTTTAGTTTTATGTCCATCCTTGGTTTTAAGTGGGGTTCGTGTTACTTGATCTTTAGTTTTATGTTCATCCCTGGTTTTAAGTGGGGTTCATGTTACTTGATCTTTAGTTTTATGTTCATCCCTGGTTTTAAGTGGGGTTCATGTTACTTGATTTTTAGTTTTATGTTCATCCCTGTTTTAAGTGGGGTTCATGTTACTCGATCTTTAGTTTTATGTTCATCCCTGTTTTAAGTGGGGTTCGTGTTACTTGATCTTTAGTTTTATGTTCATCCCTGGTTTTAAGTGGGGTTCCTGTTACTTGATCTTTAGTTTTATGTTCATTCCTGGTTTTAAGTGGGGTTCATGTTACTTGATCTTTAGTTTTATGTTCATCCCTGGTTTTAAGTGGGGTTCATGTTACCTGATCTTTAGTTTTATGTTCATCCCTGGTTTTAAGTGGGGTTCATGTTACTTGATCTTTAGTTTTATGTTCATCCCTGGTTTTATGTGGGGTTCGTGTTACTTGATCTTAGTTTTATGTTCATCCCTGGTTTTAAGTAGGGATCGTGTTACTTGATCTTTAGTTTAATGTTCATCCCTGGTTTTAAGTGGGGTTCGTGTTACTTGATCTTTAGTTTTATGTTCATCCCTGGTTTTAAGTGGGGTTCGTGTCACTTGATCCTAGTTTTATGTTCATCCCTGGTTTTAAGTAGGGTTCGTGTTACTTGATCTTTAGTTTTATGTTCATCCCTGGTTTTAAGTGAGGTTCATGTTACTTGATCTTTAGTTTTATGTTCATCCCTGTTTTAAGTGGGGTTCATGTTACGAGATCTTTAGTTTTATGTTCATCCCTGGTTTTAAGTGGGGTTCATGTTACTTGATCTTTAGTTTTATGTTCATCCCTGGTTTTAAGTGGGGTTCATGTTACTTGATCTTTAGTTTTATGTTCATCCCTGGTTTGAAGTAGGGTTCATGTTACTTGATCTTTAGTTTTATGTTCATCCCTGGTTTTAAGTGGGGTTCATGTTACTTGATCTTTAGTTTTATGTTCATCCCTGGTTTTAAGTGGGGTTCGTGTTACTTGATCTTTAGTTTTATGTTCATCCCTGGTTTTAAGTGGGGTTCATGTTACTTGATCTTTAGTTTTATGTTCATCCCTGGTTTTAAGTGGGGTTCATGTTACTCAATCTTTAGTTTTATGTTCATCCCTGGTTTTAAGTGGGGTTCATGTTACTTGATCTTTAGTTTTATGTTCATTCCTGGTTTTAAGTGGGGTTCGTGTTACGTGATCTTTAGTTTTATGTTCATCCCTGGTTTTAAGTGGGGTTCATGTTACTTGATCTTTAGTTTTATGTTCATCCCTGGTTTTAAGTGGGGTTCATGTTACTTGATCTTTAGTTTTATGTTCATCCCTGGTTTTAAGTGGGGTTCATGTTACTTGATCTTTAGTTTTATGTTCATCCCTGGTTTTAAGTGGGGTTCGTGTTACGTGATCTTTAGTTTTATGTTCATCCCTGGTTTTAAGTGCGGTTCGTGTTACGTGATCTTTAGTTTTATGTTCATCCCTGGTTTTTAGTGGGGTTCGTGTTACGTGATCTTTAGTTTTATGTTCATCCCTGGTTTTAAGTGGGGTTCATGTTACTCAATCTTTAGTTTTATGTTCATCCCTGGTTTTAAGTGGGGTTCATGTTACTTGATCTTTAGTTTTATGTTCATCCCTGGTTTTAAGTGGGGTTCATGTTACTTGATCTTTAGTTTTATGTTCATCCCTGGTTTTAAGTGGGGTTCATGTTACATGATCTTTAGTTTTATGTTCATCCCTGGTTTTAAGTGGGGTTCGTGTTACTTGATCTTAGTTTTATGTTCATCCCTGGTTTTAAGTGGGGTTCATGTTACTCAATCTTTAGTTTTATGTTCATCCCTGGTTTAAGTGGGGTTCATGTTACGTGATCTTTAGTTTTATGTTCATCCCTGGTTTTAAGTGGGGTTCATGTTACTTGATCTTTAGTTTTATGTTCATCCCTGTTTTATGTGGGGTTCATGTTACTTGATCTTTAGTTTTATGTTCATCCCTGGTTTTAAGTGGGGTTCATGTTACGTGATCTTTAGTTTTATGTTCATCCCTGGTTTTAAGTGGGGTTCATGTTACGTGATCTTTAGTTTTATGTTCATCCCTGGTTTTAAGTGGGGTTTATGTTACTTGATCTTTAGTTTTATGTTCATCCCTGGTTTTAAGTGGGGTTCATGTTACTTGATCTTTAGTTTTATGTTCATCCCTGTTTTATGTGGAGTTCATGTTACTTGATCTTTAGTTTTATGTTCATCCCTGGTTTTAAGTGGGGTTCGTGTTACTTGATCTTTAGTTTTATGTTCATCCCTGGTTTTAAGTGGGGTTCATGTTACTTGATCTTTAGTTTTATGTTCATCCCTGGTTTTAAGTGGGGTTTATGTTACTTGATCTTTAGTTTTATGTTCATCCCTGTTTTAAGTGGGGTTCATGTTACGTGATCTTTAGTTTTATGTTCATCCCTGGTTTTAAGTGGGGTTCATGTTACTTGATCTTTAGTTTTATGTTCATCCCTGGTTTTAAGTGGGGTTCGTGTTACTTGATCTTAGTTTTATGTTCATCCCTGGTTTTAAGTGGGGTTCATGTTACTCAATCTTTAGTTTTATGTTCATCCCTGGTTTGAAGTGGGGTTCATGTTACGTGATCTTTAGTTTTATGTTCATCCCTGGTTTTAAGTGGGGTTCATGTTACTTGATCTTTAGTTTTATGTTCATCCCTGGTTTTAAGTGGGGTTCATGTTACGTGATCTTTAGTTTTATGTTCATCCCTGGTTTTAAGTGGGGTTCATGTTACTTGATCTTTAGTTTTATGTTCATCCCTGGTTTTAAGTGGGGTTCATGTTACTTGATCTTTAGTTTTATGTTCATCCCTGGTTTTAAGGGTTCATGTTACTTGATCTTTAGTTTTATGTTCATCCCTGGTTTTAAGGGGGGTTCATGTTACTTGATCTTTAGTTTTATGTTCATCCCTGTTTTATGTGGGGTTCATGTTACTTGATCTTTAGTTTTATGTTCATCCCTGGTTTTAAGTGGGGTTCATGTTACTTGATCTTTAATTTTATGTTCATCCCTGGTTTTAAGTGGGGTTCATGTTACTTGATCTTTAATTTTATGTTCATCCCTGGTTTTAAGTGGGGTTCATGTTACGTGATCTTTAGTTTTATGTTCATCCCTGGTTTTAAGTGGGGTTCATGTTACTTGATCTTTAGTTTTATGTTCATCCCTGGTTTTAAGTGGGGTTCATGTTACTTGATCTTTAGTTTTATGTTCATCCCTGGTTTTAAGTGGGGTTCATGTTACTTGATCTTTAGTTTTATGTTCATCCCTGATTTAAGTGGGGTTCATGTTACTTGATCTTTAGTTTTATGTTCATCCCTGGTTTTAAGTGGGGTTCATGTTACTTGATCTTTAATTTTATGTTCATCCCTGGTTTTATGTGGGGTTCATGTTACTTGATCTTTAATTTTATGTTCATCCCTGGTTTTAAGTGGGGTTCATGTTACGTGATCTTTAGTTTTATGTTCATCCCTGGTTTTAAGTGGGGTTCATGTTACTTGATCTTTAGTTTTATGTTCATCCCTGGTTTTAAGTGGGGTTCATGTTACTTGATCTTTAGTTTTATGTTGATCCCTGGTTTTAAGTGGGGTTCATGTTACTTGATCTTTAGTTTTATGTTCATCCCTGGTTTTAAGTGGGGTTCATGTTACTTGATCTTTAGTTTTATGTTCATCCCTGGTTTTAAGTGGGGTTCATGTTACTTGATCTTTAGTTTTATGTTCATCCCTGGTTTTAAGTGGGGTTCATGTTACTTGATCTTTAGTTTTATGTTCATCCCTGGTTTTAAGTGGGGTTCGTGTTACTTGATCTTTAGTTTTATGTTCATCCCTGGTTTGAAGTGGGGTTCATGTTACTTGATCTTTAGTTTTATGTTCATCCCTGGTTTTAAGTGGGGTTCATGTTACTCAATCTTTAGTTTTATGTTCATCCCTGGTTTTAAGTGGGGTTAATGTTACTTGATCTTTAGTTTTATGTTCATCCCTGGTTTTAAGTGGGGTTCATGTTACTTGATCTTTAGTTTTATGTTCATCCCTGTTTTATGTGGGGTTCATGTTACTTGATCTTTAGTTTTATGTTCATCCCTGGTTTTAAGTGGGGTTCGTGTTACTTGATCTTTAGTTTTATGTTCATCCCTGGTTTTAAGTGGGGTTTATGTTACTTGATCTTTAGTTTTATGTTCATCCCTGTTTTAAGTGGGGTTCATGTTACGTGATCTTTAGTTTTATGTTCATCCCTGGTTTTAAGTGGGGTTTATGTTACTTGATCTTTAGTTTTATGTTCATCCCTGTTTTAAGTGGGGTTCATGTTATGTGATCTTTAGTTTTATGTTCATCCCTGGTTTTAAGTGGGGTTCATGTTACTTGATCTTTAGTTTTATGTTCATCCCTGGTTTTAAGTGGGGTTCGTGTTACTTGATCTTAGTTTTATGTTCATCCCTGGTTTTAAATGGGGTTCATGTTACTCAATCTTTAGTTTTATGTTCATCCCTGGTTTGAAGTGGGGTTCATGTTACGTGATCTTTAGTTTTATGTTCATCCCTGGTTTTAAGTGGGGTTCATGTTACTTGATCTTTAGTTTTATGTTCATCCCTGGTTTTAAGTGGGGTTCATGTTACGTGATCTTTAGTTTTATGTTCATCCCTGGTTTTAAGTGGGGTTCATGTTACTTGATCTTTAGTTTTATGTTCATTCCTGGTTTTAAGTGGGGTTCATGTTACTTGATCTTTAGTTTTATGTTCATCCCTGGTTTTAAGGGTTCATGTTACTTGATCTTTAGTTTTATGTTCATCCCTGGTTTTAAGTGGGGTTCATGTTACTTGATCTTTAGTTTTATGTTCATCCCTGTTTTATGTGGGGTTCATGTTACTTGATCTTTAGTTTTATGTTCATCCCTGGTTTTAAGTGGGGTTCATGTTACTTGATCTTTAATTTTATGTTCATCCCTGGTTTTAAGTGGGGTTCATGTTACTTGATCTTTAATTTTATGTTCATCCCTGGTTTTAAGTGGGGTTCATGTTACGTGATCTTTAGTTTTATGTTCATCCCTGGTTTTAAGTGGGGTTCATGTTACTTGATCTTTAGTTTTATGTTCATCCCTGGTTTTAAGTGGGGTTCATGTTACTTGATCTTTAGTTTTATGTTCATCCCTGGTTTTAAGTGGGGTTCGTGTTACTTGATCTTTAGTTTTATGTTCATCCCTGGTTTTAAGTGGGGTTCATGTTACTTGATCTTTAGTTTTATGTTCATCCCTGGTTTTAAGTGGGGTTCATGTTACTCAATCTTTAGTTTTATGTTCATCCCTGGTTTTAAGTGGGGTTCATGTTACTTGATCTTTAGTTTTATGTTCATCCCTGGTTTTAAGTGGGGTTCATGTTACTTGATCTTTAGTTTTATGTTCATCCCTGGTTTTAAGTGGGGTTCATGTTACATGATCTTTAGTTTTATGTTCATCCCTGGTTTTAAGTGGGGTTCGTGTTACTTGATCTTAGTTTTATGTTCATCCCTGGTTTTAAGTGGGGTTCATGTTACTCAATCTTTAGTTTTATGTTCATCCCTGGTTTTAAGTGGGGTTCATGTTACGTGATCTTTAGTTTTATGTTCATCCCTGGTTTTAAGTGGGGTTCATGTTACTTGATCTTTAGTTTTATGTTCATCCCTGTTTTATGTGGGGTTCATGTTACTTGATCTTTAGTTTTATGTTCATCCCTGGTTTTAAGTGGGGTTCATGTTACGTGATCTTTAGTTTTATGTTCATCCCTGGTTTTAAGTGGGGTTCATGTTACGTGATCTTTAGTTTTATGTTCATCCCTGGTTTTAAGTGGGGTTTATGTTACTTGATCTTTAGTTTTATGTTCATCCCTGGTTTTAAGTGGGGTTCATGTTACTTGATCTTTAGTTTTATGTTCATCCCTGTTTTATGTGGGGTTCATGTTACTTGATCTTTAGTTTTATGTTCATCCCTGGTTTTAAGTGGGGTTCGTGTTACTTGATCTTTAGTTTTATGTTCATCCCTGGTTTTAAGTGGGGTTCATGTTACTTGATCTTTAGTTTTATGTTCATCCCTGGTTTTAAGTGGGGTTTATGTTACTTGATCTTTAGTTTTATGTTCATCCCTGTTTTAAGTGGGGTTCATGTTACGTGATCTTTAGTTTTATGTTCATCCCTGGTTTTATGTGGGGTTCATGTTACTTGATCTTTAGTTTTATGTTCATCCCTGGTTTTAAGTGGGGTTCATGTTACTCAATCTTTAGTTTTATGTTCATCCCTGGTTTGAAGTGGGGTTCATGTTACGTGATCTTTAGTTTTATGTTCATCCCTGGTTTTAAGTGGGGTTCATGTTACTTGATCTTTAGTTTTATGTTCATCCCTGGTTTTAAGTGGGGTTCATGTTATGTGATCTTTAGTTTTATGTTCATACCTGGTTTTAAGTGGGGTTCATGTTACTTGATCTTGAGTTTTATGTTCATCCCTGGTTTTAAGTGGGGTTCATGTTACTTGATCTTTAGTTTTATGTTCATCCCTGGTTTTAAGTGGGGTTCGTGTTACTTGATCTTTAGTTTTATGTTCATCCCTGGTTTTAAGTGGGGTTCATGTTACTTGATCTTTAGTTTTATGTTCATCCCTGGTTTTAAGTGGGGTTCATGTTACTCAATCTTTAGTTTTATGTTCATCCCTGGTTTTAAGTGGGGTTCATGTTACTTGATCTTTAGTTTTATGTTCATCCCTGGTTTTAAGTGGGGTTCATGTTACGTGATCTTTAGTTTTATGTTCATCCCTGGTTTTAAGTGGGGTTCGTGTTACTTGATCTTAGTTTTATGTTCATCCCTGATTTTTAGTGGGGTTCATGTTACTTGATCTTTAGTTTTATGTTCATCCCTGGTTTTAAGTGGGGTTCATGTTACTTGATCTTTAGTTTTATGTTCATCCCTGGTTTTAAGTGGGGTTCGTGTTACTTGATCTTTAGTTTTATGTTCATCCCTGGTTTTAAGTGGGGTTCATGTTACTTGATCTTTAGTTTTATGTTCATCCCTGGTTTTAAGTGGGGTTCATGTTACTCAATCTTTAGTTTTATGTTCATCCCTGGTTTTAAGTGGGGTTCATGTTACTTGATCTTTAGTTTTATGTTCATCCCTGGTTTTTAGTGGGGTTCGTGTTACGTGATCTTTAGTTTTATGTTCATCCCTGGTTTTAAGTGGGGTTCATGTTACTCAATCTTTAGTTTTATGTTCATCCCTGGTTTTAAGTGGGGTTCATGTTACTTGATCTTTAGTTTTATGTTCATCCCTGGTTTTAAGTGGGGTTCATGTTACTTGATCTTTAGTTTTATGTTCATCCCTGGTTTTAAGTGGGGTTCATGTTACATGATCTTTAGTTTTATGTTCATCCCTGGTTTTAAGTGGGGTTCGTGTTACTTGATCTTAGTTTTATGTTCATCCCTGGTTTTAAGTGGGGTTCATGTTACTCAATCTTTAGTTTTATGTTCATCCCTGGTTTAAGTGGGGTTCATGTTACGTGATCTTTAGTTTTATGTTCATCCCTGGTTTTAAGTGGGGTTCATGTTACTTGATCTTTAGTTTTATGTTCATCCCTGTTTTATGTGGGGTTCATGTTACTTGATCTTTAGTTTTATGTTCATCCCTGGTTTTAAGTGGGGTTCATGTTACGTGATCTTTAGTTTTATGTTCATCCCTGGTTTTAAGTGGGGTTCATGTTACGTGATCTTTAGTTTTATGTTCATCCCTGGTTTTAAGTGGGGTTTATGTTACTTGATCTTTAGTTTTATGTTCATCCCTGGTTTTAAGTGGGGTTCATGTTACTTGATCTTTAGTTTTATGTTCATCCCTGTTTTATGTGGAGTTCATGTTACTTGATCTTTAGTTTTATGTTCATCCCTGGTTTTAAGTGGGGTTCGTGTTACTTGATCTTTAGTTTTATGTTCATCCCTGGTTTTAAGTGGGGTTCATGTTACTTGATCTTTAGTTTTATGTTCATCCCTGGTTTTAAGTGGGGTTTATGTTACTTGATCTTTAGTTTTATGTTCATCCCTGTTTTAAGTGGGGTTCATGTTACGTGATCTTTAGTTTTATGTTCATCCCTGGTTTTAAGTGGGGTTCATGTTACTTGATCTTTAGTTTTATGTTCATCCCTGGTTTTAAGTGGGGTTCGTGTTACTTGATCTTAGTTTTATGTTCATCCCTGGTTTTAAGTGGGGTTCATGTTACTCAATCTTTAGTTTTATGTTCATCCCTGGTTTGAAGTGGGGTTCATGTTACGTGATCTTTAGTTTTATGTTCATCCCTGGTTTTAAGTGGGGTTCATGTTACTTGATCTTTAGTTTTATGTTCATCCCTGGTTTTAAGTGGGGTTCATGTTACGTGATCTTTAGTTTTATGTTCATCCCTGGTTTTAAGTGGGGTTCATGTTACTTGATCTTTAGTTTTATGTTCATCCCTGGTTTTAAGTGGGGTTCATGTTACTTGATCTTTAGTTTTATGTTCATCCCTGGTTTTAAGGGTTCATGTTACTTGATCTTTAGTTTTATGTTCATCCCTGGTTTTAAGGGGGGTTCATGTTACTTGATCTTTAGTTTTATGTTCATCCCTGTTTTATGTGGGGTTCATGTTACTTGATCTTTAGTTTTATGTTCATCCCTGGTTTTAAGTGGGGTTCATGTTACTTGATCTTTAATTTTATGTTCATCCCTGGTTTTAAGTGGGGTTCATGTTACTTGATCTTTAATTTTATGTTCATCCCTGGTTTTAAGTGGGGTTCATGTTACGTGATCTTTAGTTTTATGTTCATCCCTGGTTTTAAGTGGGGTTCATGTTACTTGATCTTTAGTTTTATGTTCATCCCTGGTTTTAAGTGGGGTTCATGTTACTTGATCTTTAGTTTTATGTTCATCCCTGGTTTTAAGTGGGGTTCATGTTACTTGATCTTTAGTTTTATGTTCATCCCTGATTTAAGTGGGGTTCATGTTACTTGATCTTTAGTTTTATGTTCATCCCTGGTTTTAAGTGGGGTTCATGTTACTTGATCTTTAATTTTATGTTCATCCCTGGTTTTATGTGGGGTTCATGTTACTTGATCTTTAATTTTATGTTCATCCCTGGTTTTAAGTGGGGTTCATGTTACGTGATCTTTAGTTTTATGTTCATCCCTGGTTTTAAGTGGGGTTCATGTTACTTGATCTTTAGTTTTATGTTCATCCCTGGTTTTAAGTGGGGTTCATGTTACTTGATCTTTAGTTTTATGTTGATCCCTGGTTTTAAGTGGGGTTCATGTTACTTGATCTTTAGTTTTATGTTCATCCCTGGTTTTAAGTGGGGTTCATGTTACTTGATCTTTAGTTTTATGTTCATCCCTGGTTTTAAGTGGGGTTCATGTTACTTGATCTTTAGTTTTATGTTCATCCCTGGTTTTAAGTGGGGTTCATGTTACTTGATCTTTAGTTTTATGTTCATCCCTGGTTTTAAGTGGGGTTCGTGTTACTTGATCTTTAGTTTTATGTTCATCCCTGGTTTGAAGTGGGGTTCATGTTACTTGATCTTTAGTTTTATGTTCATCCCTGGTTTTAAGTGGGGTTCATGTTACTCAATCTTTAGTTTTATGTTCATCCCTGGTTTTAAGTGGGGTTAATGTTACTTGATCTTTAGTTTTATGTTCATCCCTGGTTTTAAGTGGGGTTCATGTTACTTGATCTTTAGTTTTATGTTCATCCCTGTTTTATGTGGGGTTCATGTTACTTGATCTTTAGTTTTATGTTCATCCCTGGTTTTAAGTGGGGTTCGTGTTACTTGATCTTTAGTTTTATGTTCATCCCTGGTTTTAAGTGGGGTTTATGTTACTTGATCTTTAGTTTTATGTTCATCCCTGTTTTAAGTGGGGTTCATGTTACGTGATCTTTAGTTTTATGTTCATCCCTGGTTTTAAGTGGGGTTTATGTTACTTGATCTTTAGTTTTATGTTCATCCCTGTTTTAAGTGGGGTTCATGTTACGTGATCTTTAGTTTTATGTTCATCCCTGGTTTTAAGTGGGGTTCATGTTACTTGATCTTTAGTTTTATGTTCATCCCTGGTTTTAAGTGGGGTTCGTGTTACTTGATCTTAGTTTTATGTTCATCCCTGGTTTTAAATGGGGTTCATGTTACTCAATCTTTAGTTTTATGTTCATCCCTGGTTTGAAGTGGGGTTCATGTTACGTGATCTTTAGTTTTATGTTCATCCCTGGTTTTAAGTGGGGTTCATGTTACTTGATCTTTAGTTTTATGTTCATCCCTGGTTTTAAGTGGGGTTCATGTTACGTGATCTTTAGTTTTATGTTCATCCCTGGTTTTAAGTGGGGTTCATGTTACTTGATCTTTAGTTTTATGTTCATTCCTGGTTTTAAGTGGGGTTCATGTTACTTGATCTTTAGTTTTATGTTCATCCCTGGTTTTAAGGGTTCATGTTACTTGATCTTTAGTTTTATGTTCATCCCTGGTTTTAAGTGGGGTTCATGTTACTTGATCTTTAGTTTTATGTTCATCCCTGTTTTATGTGGGGTTCATGTTACTTGATCTTTAGTTTTATGTTCATCCCTGGTTTTAAGTGGGGTTCATGTTACTTGATCTTTAATTTTATGTTCATCCCTGGTTTTAAGTGGGGTTCATGTTACTTGATCTTTAATTTTATGTTCATCCCTGGTTTTAAGTGGGGTTCATGTTACGTGATCTTTAGTTTTATGTTCATCCCTGGTTTTAAGTGGGGTTCATGTTACTTGATCTTTAGTTTTATGTTCATCCCTGGTTTTAAGTGGGGTTCATGTTACTTGATCTTTAGTTTTATGTTCATCCCTGGTTTTAAGTGGGGTTCGTGTTACTTGATCTTTAGTTTTATGTTCATCCCTGGTTTTAAGTGGGGTTCATGTTACTTGATCTTTAGTTTTATGTTCATCCCTGGTTTTAAGTGGGGTTCATGTTACTCAATCTTTAGTTTTATGTTCATCCCTGGTTTTAAGTGGGGTTCATGTTACTTGATCTTTAGTTTTATGTTCATCCCTGGTTTTAAGTGGGGTTCATGTTACTTGATCTTTAGTTTTATGTTCATCCCTGGTTTTAAGTGGGGTTCATGTTACATGATCTTTAGTTTTATGTTCATCCCTGGTTTTAAGTGGGGTTCGTGTTACTTGATCTTAGTTTTATGTTCATCCCTGGTTTTAAGTGGGGTTCATGTTACTCAATCTTTAGTTTTATGTTCATCCCTGGTTTTAAGTGGGGTTCATGTTACGTGATCTTTAGTTTTATGTTCATCCCTGGTTTTAAGTGGGGTTCATGTTACTTGATCTTTAGTTTTATGTTCATCCCTGTTTTATGTGGGGTTCATGTTACTTGATCTTTAGTTTTATGTTCATCCCTGGTTTTAAGTGGGGTTCATGTTACGTGATCTTTAGTTTTATGTTCATCCCTGGTTTTAAGTGGGGTTCATGTTACGTGATCTTTAGTTTTATGTTCATCCCTGGTTTTAAGTGGGGTTTATGTTACTTGATCTTTAGTTTTATGTTCATCCCTGGTTTTAAGTGGGGTTCATGTTACTTGATCTTTAGTTTTATGTTCATCCCTGTTTTATGTGGGGTTCATGTTACTTGATCTTTAGTTTTATGTTCATCCCTGGTTTTAAGTGGGGTTCGTGTTACTTGATCTTTAGTTTTATGTTCATCCCTGGTTTTAAGTGGGGTTCATGTTACTTGATCTTTAGTTTTATGTTCATCCCTGGTTTTAAGTGGGGTTTATGTTACTTGATCTTTAGTTTTATGTTCATCCCTGTTTTAAGTGGGGTTCATGTTACGTGATCTTTAGTTTTATGTTCATCCCTGGTTTTATGTGGGGTTCATGTTACTTGATCTTTAGTTTTATGTTCATCCCTGGTTTTAAGTGGGGTTCATGTTACTCAATCTTTAGTTTTATGTTCATCCCTGGTTTGAAGTGGGGTTCATGTTACGTGATCTTTAGTTTTATGTTCATCCCTGGTTTTAAGTGGGGTTCATGTTACTTGATCTTTAGTTTTATGTTCATCCCTGGTTTTAAGTGGGGTTCATGTTATGTGATCTTTAGTTTTATGTTCATACCTGGTTTTAAGTGGGGTTCATGTTACTTGATCTTGAGTTTTATGTTCATCCCTGGTTTTAAGTGGGGTTCATGTTACTTGATCTTTAGTTTTATGTTCATCCCTGGTTTTAAGTGGGGTTCGTGTTACTTGATCTTTAGTTTTATGTTCATCCCTGGTTTTAAGTGGGGTTCATGTTACTTGATCTTTAGTTTTATGTTCATCCCTGGTTTTAAGTGGGGTTCATGTTACTCAATCTTTAGTTTTATGTTCATCCCTGGTTTTAAGTGGGGTTCATGTTACTTGATCTTTAGTTTTATGTTCATCCCTGGTTTTAAGTGGGGTTCATGTTACGTGATCTTTAGTTTTATGTTCATCCCTGGTTTTAAGTGGGGTTCGTGTTACTTGATCTTAGTTTTATGTTCATCCCTGATTTTTAGTGGGGTTCATGTTACTTGATCTTTAGTTTTATGTTCATCCCTGGTTTTAAGTGGGGTTCATGTTACTTGATCTTTAGTTTTATGTTCATCCCTGGTTTTAAGTGGGGTTCGTGTTACTTGATCTTTAGTTTTATGTTCATCCCTGGTTTTAAGTGGGGTTCATGTTACTTGATCTTTAGTTTTATGTTCATCCCTGGTTTTAAGTGGGGTTCATGTTACTCAATCTTTAGTTTTATGTTCATCCCTGGTTTTAAGTGGGGTTCATGTTACTTGATCTTTAGTTTTATGTTCATCCCTGGTTTTAAGTGGGGTTCATGTTACGTGATCTTTAGTTTTATGTTCATCCCTGGTTTTAAGTGGGGTTCATGTTACTTGATCTTTAGTTTTATGTTCATCCCTGGTTTTAAGTGGGGTTCATGTTACGTGATCTTTAGTTTTATGTTCATCCCTGGTTTTAAGTGGGGTTCATGTTACTTGATCTTTACTTTTATGTTCATCCCTGGTTTTAAGTGGGGTTCATGTTACTTGATCTTTAGTTTTATGTTCATCCCTGGTTTTAAGTGGGGTTTGTTACTTGATCTTTAGTTTTATGTTCATCCCTGGTTTTAAGTGGGGTTTGTTACTTGATCTTTAGTTTTATGTTCATCCCTGGTTTTAAGTGGGGTTCATGTTACTTGATCTTTAGTTTTATGTTCATCCCTGGTTTTAAGTGGGGTTCATGTTACGTGATCTTTAGTTTTATGTTCATCCCTGGTTTTAAGTGGGGTTCATGTTACTCAATCTTTAGTTTTATGTTCATCCCTGGTTTTAAGTGGGGTTCATGTTACATGATCTTTAGTTTTATGTTCATCCCTGGTTTTAAGTGGGGTTCGTGTTACTTGATCTTAGTTTTATGTTCATCCCTGGTTTTAAGTGGGGTTCATGTTACTTGATCTTTAGTTTTATGTTCATCCCTGGTTTTAAGTGGGGTTCATGTTACGTGATCTTTAGTTTTATGTTCATCCCTGGTTTTAAGTGGGGTTCATGTTACTTGATCTTTAGTTTTATGTTCATCCCTGTTTTATGTGGGGTTCATGTTACTTGATCTTTAGTTTTATGTTCATCCCTGGTTTTAAGTGGGGTTCATGTTACTTGATCTTTAGTTTTATGTTCATCCCTGGTTTTAAGTGGGGTTCATGTTACGTGATCTTTAGTTTTATGTTCATCCCTGGTTTTAAGTGGGGTTTATGTTACTTGATCTTTAGTTTTATGTTCATCCCTGGTTTTAAGTGGGGTTCATGTTACTTGATCTTTAGTTTTATGTTCATCCCTGTTTTATGTGGGGTTCATGTTACTTGATCTTTAGTTTTATGTTCATCCCTGGTTTTAAGTGGGGTTCATGTTACGTGATCTTTAGTTTTATGTTCATCCCTGGTTTTAAGTGGGGTTCATGTTACGTGATCTTTAGTTTTATGTTCATCCCTGGTTTTAAGTGGGGTTCATGTTACTTGATCTTTAGTTTTATGTTCATCCCTGGTTTTAAGTGGGGTTCATGTTACTTGATCTTTAGTTTTATGTTCATCCCTGGTTTTAAGTGGGGTTCATGTTACTTGATCTTTAGTTTTATGTTCATCCCTGATTTAAGTGGGGTTCATGTTACTTGATCTTTAGTTTTATGTTCATCCCTGGTTTTAAGTGGGGTTCATGTTACTTGATCTTTAATTTTATGTTCATCCCTGGTTTTATGTGGGGTTCATGTTACTTGATCTTTAATTTTATGTTCATCCCTGGTTTTAAGTGGGGTTCATGTTACGTGATCTTTAGTTTTATGTTCATCCCTGGTTTTAAGTGGGGTTCATGTTACTTGATCTTTAGTTTTATGTTCATCCCTGGTTTTAAGTGGGGTTCATGTTACTTGATCTTTAGTTTTATGTTGATCCCTGGTTTTAAGTGGGGTTCATGTTACTTGATCTTTAGTTTTATGTTCATCCCTGGTTTTAAGTGGGGTTCATGTTACTTGATCTTTAGTTTTATGTTCATCCCTGGTTTTAAGTGGGGTTCATGTTACTTGATCTTTAGTTTTATGTTCATCCCTGGTTTTAAGTGGGGTTCATGTTACTTGATCTTTAGTTTTATGTTCATCCCTGGTTTTAAGTGGGGTTCGTGTTACTTGATCTTTAGTTTTATGTTCATCCCTGGTTTGAAGTGGGGTTCATGTTACTTGATCTTTAGTTTTATGTTCATCCCTGGTTTTAAGTGGGGTTCATGTTACTCAATCTTTAGTTTTATGTTCATCCCTGGTTTTAAGTGGGGTTAATGTTACTTGATCTTTAGTTTTATGTTCATCCCTGGTTTTAAGTGGGGTTCATGTTACTTGATCTTTAGTTTTATGTTCATCCCTGTTTTATGTGGGGTTCATGTTACTTGATCTTTAGTTTTATGTTCATCCCTGGTTTTAAGTGGGGTTCGTGTTACTTGATCTTTAGTTTTATGTTCATCCCTGGTTTTAAGTGGGGTTTATGTTACTTGATCTTTAGTTTTATGTTCATCCCTGTTTTAAGTGGGGTTCATGTTACGTGATCTTTAGTTTTATGTTCATCCCTGGTTTTAAGTGGGGTTTATGTTACTTGATCTTTAGTTTTATGTTCATCCCTGTTTTAAGTGGGGTTCATGTTACGTGATCTTTAGTTTTATGTTCATCCCTGGTTTTAAGTGGGGTTCATGTTACTTGATCTTTAGTTTTATGTTCATCCCTGGTTTTAAGTGGGGTTCGTGTTACTTGATCTTAGTTTTATGTTCATCCCTGGTTTTAAATGGGGTTCATGTTACTCAATCTTTAGTTTTATGTTCATCCCTGGTTTGAAGTGGGGTTCATGTTACGTGATCTTTAGTTTTATGTTCATCCCTGGTTTTAAGTGGGGTTCATGTTACTTGATCTTTAGTTTTATGTTCATCCCTGGTTTTAAGTGGGGTTCATGTTACGTGATCTTTAGTTTTATGTTCATCCCTGGTTTTAAGTGGGGTTCATGTTACTTGATCTTTAGTTTTATGTTCATTCCTGGTTTTAAGTGGGGTTCATGTTACTTGATCTTTAGTTTTATGTTCATCCCTGGTTTTAAGGGTTCATGTTACTTGATCTTTAGTTTTATGTTCATCCCTGGTTTTAAGTGGGGTTCATGTTACTTGATCTTTAGTTTTATGTTCATCCCTGTTTTATGTGGGGTTCATGTTACTTGATCTTTAGTTTTATGTTCATCCCTGGTTTTAAGTGGGGTTCATGTTACTTGATCTTTAATTTTATGTTCATCCCTGGTTTTAAGTGGGGTTCATGTTACTTGATCTTTAATTTTATGTTCATCCCTGGTTTTAAGTGGGGTTCATGTTACGTGATCTTTAGTTTTATGTTCATCCCTGGTTTTAAGTGGGGTTCATGTTACTTGATCTTTAGTTTTATGTTCATCCCTGGTTTTAAGTGGGGTTCATGTTACTTGATCTTTAGTTTTATGTTCATCCCTGGTTTTAAGTGGGGTTCGTGTTACTTGATCTTTAGTTTTATGTTCATCCCTGGTTTTAAGTGGGGTTCATGTTACTTGATCTTTAGTTTTATGTTCATCCCTGGTTTTAAGTGGGGTTCATGTTACTCAATCTTTAGTTTTATGTTCATCCCTGGTTTTAAGTGGGGTTCATGTTACTTGATCTTTAGTTTTATGTTCATCCCTGGTTTTAAGTGGGGTTCATGTTACTTGATCTTTAGTTTTATGTTCATCCCTGGTTTTAAGTGGGGTTCATGTTACATGATCTTTAGTTTTATGTTCATCCCTGGTTTTAAGTGGGGTTCGTGTTACTTGATCTTAGTTTTATGTTCATCCCTGGTTTTAAGTGGGGTTCATGTTACTCAATCTTTAGTTTTATGTTCATCCCTGGTTTTAAGTGGGGTTCATGTTACGTGATCTTTAGTTTTATGTTCATCCCTGGTTTTAAGTGGGGTTCATGTTACTTGATCTTTAGTTTTATGTTCATCCCTGTTTTATGTGGGGTTCATGTTACTTGATCTTTAGTTTTATGTTCATCCCTGGTTTTAAGTGGGGTTCATGTTACGTGATCTTTAGTTTTATGTTCATCCCTGGTTTTAAGTGGGGTTCATGTTACGTGATCTTTAGTTTTATGTTCATCCCTGGTTTTAAGTGGGGTTTATGTTACTTGATCTTTAGTTTTATGTTCATCCCTGGTTTTAAGTGGGGTTCATGTTACTTGATCTTTAGTTTTATGTTCATCCCTGTTTTATGTGGGGTTCATGTTACTTGATCTTTAGTTTTATGTTCATCCCTGGTTTTAAGTGGGGTTCGTGTTACTTGATCTTTAGTTTTATGTTCATCCCTGGTTTTAAGTGGGGTTCATGTTACTTGATCTTTAGTTTTATGTTCATCCCTGGTTTTAAGTGGGGTTTATGTTACTTGATCTTTAGTTTTATGTTCATCCCTGTTTTAAGTGGGGTTCATGTTACGTGATCTTTAGTTTTATGTTCATCCCTGGTTTTATGTGGGGTTCATGTTACTTGATCTTTAGTTTTATGTTCATCCCTGGTTTTAAGTGGGGTTCATGTTACTCAATCTTTAGTTTTATGTTCATCCCTGGTTTGAAGTGGGGTTCATGTTACGTGATCTTTAGTTTTATGTTCATCCCTGGTTTTAAGTGGGGTTCATGTTACTTGATCTTTAGTTTTATGTTCATCCCTGGTTTTAAGTGGGGTTCATGTTATGTGATCTTTAGTTTTATGTTCATACCTGGTTTTAAGTGGGGTTCATGTTACTTGATCTTGAGTTTTATGTTCATCCCTGGTTTTAAGTGGGGTTCATGTTACTTGATCTTTAGTTTTATGTTCATCCCTGGTTTTAAGTGGGGTTCGTGTTACTTGATCTTTAGTTTTATGTTCATCCCTGGTTTTAAGTGGGGTTCATGTTACTTGATCTTTAGTTTTATGTTCATCCCTGGTTTTAAGTGGGGTTCATGTTACTCAATCTTTAGTTTTATGTTCATCCCTGGTTTTAAGTGGGGTTCATGTTACTTGATCTTTAGTTTTATGTTCATCCCTGGTTTTAAGTGGGGTTCATGTTACGTGATCTTTAGTTTTATGTTCATCCCTGGTTTTAAGTGGGGTTCGTGTTACTTGATCTTAGTTTTATGTTCATCCCTGATTTTTAGTGGGGTTCATGTTACTTGATCTTTAGTTTTATGTTCATCCCTGGTTTTAAGTGGGGTTCATGTTACTTGATCTTTAGTTTTATGTTCATCCCTGGTTTTAAGTGGGGTTCGTGTTACTTGATCTTTAGTTTTATGTTCATCCCTGGTTTTAAGTGGGGTTCATGTTACTTGATCTTTAGTTTTATGTTCATCCCTGGTTTTAAGTGGGGTTCATGTTACTCAATCTTTAGTTTTATGTTCATCCCTGGTTTTAAGTGGGGTTCATGTTACTTGATCTTTAGTTTTATGTTCATCCCTGGTTTTAAGTGGGGTTCATGTTACGTGATCTTTAGTTTTATGTTCATCCCTGGTTTTAAGTGGGGTTCATGTTACTTGATCTTTAGTTTTATGTTCATCCCTGGTTTTAAGTGGGGTTCATGTTACGTGATCTTTAGTTTTATGTTCATCCCTGGTTTTAAGTGGGGTTCATGTTACTTGATCTTTACTTTTATGTTCATCCCTGGTTTTAAGTGGGGTTCATGTTACTTGATCTTTAGTTTTATGTTCATCCCTGGTTTTAAGTGGGGTTTGTTACTTGATCTTTAGTTTTATGTTCATCCCTGGTTTTAAGTGGGGTTTGTTACTTGATCTTTAGTTTTATGTTCATCCCTGGTTTTAAGTGGGGTTCATGTTACTTGATCTTTAGTTTTATGTTCATCCCTGGTTTTAAGTGGGGTTCATGTTACGTGATCTTTAGTTTTATGTTCATCCCTGGTTTTACGTGGGGTTCATGTTACTCAATCTTTAGTTTTATGTTCATCCCTGGTTTTAAGTGGGGTTCATGTTACATGATCTTTAGTTTTATGTTCATCCCTGGTTTTAAGTGGGGTTCGTGTTACTTGATCTTAGTTTTATGTTCATCCCTGGTTTTAAGTGGGGTTCATGTTACTTGATCTTTAGTTTTATGTTCATCCCTGGTTTTAAGTGGGGTTCATGTTACGTGATCTTTAGTTTTATGTTCATCCCTGGTTTTAAGTGGGGTTCATGTTACTTGATCTTTAGTTTTATGTTCATCCCTGTTTTATGTGGGGTTCATGTTACTTGATCTTTAGTTTTATGTTCATCCCTGGTTTTAAGTGGGGTTCATGTTACTTGATCTTTAGTTTTATGTTCATCCCTGGTTTTAAGTGGGGTTCATGTTACGTGATCTTTAGTTTTATGTTCATCCCTGGTTTTAAGTGGGGTTTATGTTACTTGATCTTTAGTTTTATGTTCATCCCTGGTTTTAAGTGGGGTTCATGTTACTTGATCTTTAGTTTTATGTTCATCCCTGTTTTATGTGGGGTTCATGTTACTTGATCTTTAGTTTTATGTTCATCCCTGGTTTTAAGTGGGGTTCATGTTACGTGATCTTTAGTTTTATGTTCATCCCTGGTTTTAAGTGGGGTTCATGTTACGTGATCTTTAGTTTTATGTTCATCCCTGGTTTTAAGTGGGGTTTATGTTACTTGATCTTTAGTTTTATGTTCATCCCTGGTTTTAAGTGGGGTTCATGTTACTTGATCTTTAGTTTTATGTTCATCCCTGTTTTATGTGGGGTTCATGTTACTTGATCTTTAGTTTTATGTTCATCCCTGGTTTTAAGTGGGGTTCGTGTTACTTGATCTTTAGTTTTATGTTCATCCCTGGTTTTAAGTGGGGTTCATGTTACTTGATCTTTAGTTTTATGTTCATCCCTGGTTTTAAGTGGGGTTTATGTTACTTGATCTTTAGTTTTATGTTCATCCCTGTTTTAAGTGGGGTTCATGTTACTTGATCTTTAGTTTTATGTTCATCCCTGGTTTTAAGTGGGGTTCATGTTACTTGATCTTTAGTTTTATGTTCATCCCTGGATTTAAGTGGGGTTCGTGTTACTTGATCTTAGTTTTATGTTCATCCCTGGTTTTAAGTGGGGTTCATGTTACTCAATCTTTAGTTTTATGTTCATCCCTGGTTTGAAGTGGGGTTCATGTTACGTGATCTTTAGTTTTATGTTCATCCCTGGTTTTAAGTGGGGTTCATGTTACTTGATCTTTAGTTTTATGTTCATCCCTGGTTTTAAGTGGGGTTCATGTTACTTGATCTTTAGTTTTATGTTCATCCCTGGTTTTAAGTGGGGTTCGTGTTACTTGATCTTTAGTTTTATGTTCATCCCTGGTTTTAAGTGGGGTTCATGTTACTTGATCTTTAGTTTTATGTTCATCCCTGGTTTTAAGTGGGGTTCATGTTACTCAATCTTTAGTTTTATGTTCATCCCTGGTTTTAAGTGGGGTTAATGTTACTTGATCTTTAGTTTTATGTTCATCCCTGGTTTTAAGTGGGGTTCATGTTACTTGATCTTTAGTTTTATGTTCATCCCTGTTTTATGTGGGGTTCATGTTACTTGATCTTTAGTTTTATGTTCATCCCTGGTTTTAAGTGGGGTTCGTGTTACTTGATCTTTAGTTTTATGTTCATCCCTGGTTTTAAGTGGGGTTCATGTTACTTGATCTTTAGTTTTATGTTCATCCCTGGTTTTAAGTGGGGTTTATGTTACTTGATCTTTAGTTTTATGTTCATCCCTGTTTTAAGTGGGGTTCATGTTACGTGATCTTTAGTTTTATGTTCATCCCTGGTTTTAAGTGGGGTTCATGTTACTTGATCTTTAGTTTTATGTTCATCCCTGGTTTTAAGTGGGGTTCGTGTTACTTGATCTTAGTTTTATGTTCATCCCTGGTTTTAAGTGGGGTTCATGTTACTCAATCTTTAGTTTTATGTTCATCCCTGGTTTGAAGTGGGGTTCATGTTACGTGATCTTTAGTTTTATGTTCATCCCTGGTTTTAAGTGGGGTTCATGTTACTTGATCTTTAGTTTTATGTTCATCCCTGGTTTTAAGTGGGGTTCATGTTACGTGATCTTTAGTTTTATGTTCATCCCTGGTTTTAAGTGGGGTTCATGTTACTTGATCTTTAGTTTTATGTTCATCCCTGGTTTTAAGTGGGGTTCATGTTACTTGATCTTTAGTTTTATGTTCATCCCTGGTTTTAAGGGTTCATGTTACTTGATCTTTAGTTTTATGTTCATCCCTGGTTTTAAGTGGGGTTCATGTTACTTGATCTTTAGTTTTATGTTCATCCCTGTTTTATGTGGGGTTCATGTTACTTGATCTTTAGTTTTATGTTCATCCCTGGTTTTAAGTGGGGTTCATGTTACTTGATCTTTAATTTTATGTTCATCCCTGGTTTTAAGTGGGGTTCATGTTACTTGATCTTTAATTTTATGTTCATCCCTGGTTTTAAGTGGGGTTCATGTTACGTGATCTTTAGTTTTATGTTCATCCCTGGTTTTAAGTGGGGTTCATGTTACTTGATCTTTAGTTTTATGTTCATCCCTGGTTTTAAGTGGGGTTCATGTTACTTGATCTTTAGTTTTATGTTCATCCCTGGTTTTAAGTGGGGTTCGTGTTACTTGATCTTTAGTTTTATGTTCATCCCTGGTTTTAAGTGGGGTTCATGTTACTTGATCTTTAGTTTTATGTTCATCCCTGGTTTTAAGTGGGGTTCATGTTACTCAATCTTTAGTTTTATGTTCATCCCTGGTTTTAAGTGGGGTTAATGTTACTTGATCTTTAGTTTTATGTTCATCCCTGGTTTTAAGTGGGGTTCATGTTACGTGATCTTTAGTTTTATGTTCATCCCTGGTTTTAAGTGGGGTTCGTGTTACTTGATCTTAGTTTTATGTTCATCCCTAGTTTTTAGTGGGGTTCATGTTACGTGATCTTTAGTTTTATGTTCATCCCTGGTTTTAAGTGGGGTTCATGTTACTTGATCTTTAGTTTTATGTTCATCCCTGGTTTTAAGTGGGGTTCATGTTACGTGATCTTTAGTTTTATGTTCATCCCTGGTTTTAAGTGGGGTTCATGTTACTTGATCTTTAGTTTTATGTTCATCCCTGGTTTTAAGTGGGGTTCATGTTACGTGATCTTTAGTTTTATATTCATCCCTGGTTTTAAGTGGGGTTCATGTTACTTGATCTTTACTTTTATGTTCATCCCTGGTTTTAAGTGGGGTTCATGTTACTTGATCTTTAGTTTTATGTTCATCCCTGGTTTTAAGTGGGGTTTGTTACTTGATCTTTAGTTTTATGTTCATCCCTGGTTTTAAGTGGGGTTTGTTACTTGATCTTTAGTTTTATGTTCATCCCTGGTTTTAAGTGGGGTTCATGTTACTTGATCTTTAGTTTTATGTTCATCCCTGGTTTTAAGTGGGGTTCATGTTACGTGATCTTTAGTTTTATGTTCATCCCTGGTTTTAAGTGGGGTTCATGTTACTCAATCTTTAGTTTTATGTTCATCCCTGGTTTTAAGTGGGGTTCATGTTACTTGATCTTTAGTTTTATGTTCATCCCTGGTTTTAAGTTGGGTTCATGTTACTTGATCTTTAGTTTTATGTTCATCCCTGGTTTTAAGTGGGGTTCATGTTACATGATCTTTAGTTTTATGTTCATCCCTGGTTTTAAGTGGGGTTCGTGTTACTTGATCTTAGTTTTATGTTCATCCCTGGTTTTAAGTGGGGTTCATGTTACTCAATCTTTAGTTTTATGTTCATCCCTGGTTTTAAGTGGGGTTCATGTTACGTGATCTTTAGTTTTATGTTCATCCCTGGTTTTAAGTGGGGTTCATGTTACTTGATCTTTAGTTTTATGTTCATCCCTGTTTTAAGTGGGGTTCATGTTACTTGATCTTTAGTTTTATGTTGATCCCTGGTTTTAAGTGGGGTTCATGTTACTTGATCTTTAGTTTTATGTTCATCCCTGGTTTTAAGTGGGGTTCATGTTACGTGATCTTTAGTTTTATGTTCATCCCTGGTTTTAAGTGGGGTTTATGTTACTTGATCTTTAGTTTTATGTTCATCCCTGGTTTTAAGTGGGGTTCATGTTACTTGATCTTTAGTTTTATGTTCATCCCTGTTTTATGTGGGGTTCATGTTACTTGATCTTTAGTTTTATGTTCATCCCTGGTTTTAAGTGGGGTTCATGTTACGTGATCTTTAGTTTTATGTTCATCCCTGGTTTTAAGTGGGGTTCATGTTACGTGATCTTTAGTTTTATGTTCATCCCTGGTTTTAAGTGGGGTTTATGTTACTTGATCTTTAGTTTTATGTTCATCCCTGGTTTTAAGTGGGGTTCATGTTACTTGATCTTTAGTTTTATGTTCATCCCTGTTTTATGTGGGGTTCATGTTACTTGATCTTTAGTTTTATGTTCATCCCTGGTTTTAAGTGGGGTTCGTGTTACTTGATCTTTAGTTTTATGTTCATCCCTGGTTTTAAGTGGGGTTCATGTTACTTGATCTTTAGTTTTATGTTCATCCCTGGTTTTAAGTGGGGTTTATGTTACTTGATCTTTAGTTTTATGTTCATCCCTGTTTTAAGTGGGGTTCATGTTACTTGATCTTTAGTTTTATGTTCATCCCTGGTTTTATGTGGGGTTCATGTTACTTGATCTTTAGTTTTATGTTCATCCCTGGATTTAAGTGGGGTTCGTGTTACTTGATCTTAGTTTTATGTTCATCCCTGGTTTTAAGTGGGGTTCATGTTACTCAATCTTTAGTTTTATGTTCATCCCTGGTTTGAAGTGGGGTTCATGTTACGTGATCTTTAGTTTTATGTTCATCCCTGGTTTTAAGTGGGGTTCATGTTACTTGATCTTTAGTTTTATGTTCATCCCTGGTTTTAAGTGGGGTTCATGTTACTTGATCTTAGTTTTTATGTTCATCCCTGGTTTTAAGTGGGGTTCATGTTACGTGATCTTTAGTTTTATGTTCATCCCTGGTTTTAAGTGGGGTTCATGTTACTTGATCTTTAGTTTTATGTTCATCCCTGGTTTTAAGTGGGGTTCATGTTACTTGATCTTTAGTTTTATGTTCATCCCTGGTTTTAAGTGGGGTTCATGTTACTTGATCTTTAGTTTTATGTTCATCCCTGGTTTTAAGTGGGGTTCATGTTACTTGATCTTTAGTTTTATGTTCATCCCTGGTTTTAAGTGGGGTTCATGTTACGTGATCTTTAGTTTTATGTTCATCCCTGGTTTTAAGTGGGGTTCATGTTACGTGATCTTTAGTTTTATGTTCATCCCTGGTTTTAAGTGGGGTTTGTGTTACGTGATCTTTAGTTTTATGTTCATCCCTGGTTTGAAGTGGTGTTCGTGTTACTTGATCTTTAGTTTTATGTTCATCCCTGGTTTTAAGTGGCGTTCGTGTTACTTGATCTTTAGTTTTATGTTCATCCCTGGTTTTAAGTGGGGTTCGTGTTACTTGATCTTTAGTTTTATGTTCATCCCTGGTTTTAAGTGGGGTTCGTGTTACTTGATCTTTAGTTTTATCTACATCCCTGGTTTTAAGTGGGGTTCATGTTACTTGATCTTTAGTTTTATGTTCATCCCTGATTTTAAGTGGGGTTCATGTTACTTGATTTTTAGTTTTATGTTCATCCCTGTTTTAAGTGGGGTTCATGTTACTTGATCTTTAGTTTTATGTTCATCCCTGTTTTAAGTGGGGTTCGTGTTACTTGATCTTTAGTTTTATGTTCATCCCTGGTTTTAAGTGGGGATCGTGTTACTTGATCTTTAGTTTTATGTTCATTCCTGGTTTTAAGTGGGGTTCATGTTACTTGATCTTTAGTTTTATGTTCATCCCTGGTTTTAAGTGGGGTTCATGTTACCTGATCTTTAGTTTTATGTTCATCCCTGGTTTTAAGTGGGGTTCATGTTACTTGATCTTTAGTTTTATGTTTATCCCTGGTTTTAAGTGGGGTTCATGTTACTTGATCTTTAGTTTTATGTTCATCCCTGGTTTTAAGTGGGGTTCGTGTTACTTGATCTTTAGTTTTATGTTCATCCCTGGTTTGAAGTGGGGTTCGTGTTACTTGATCTTTAGTTTTATGTTCATCCCTGGTTTTAAGTGGCGTTCGTGTTACTTGATCTTTAGTTTTATGTTCATCCCTGGTTTTAAGTGGGGTTCGTGTTACTTGATCTTTAGTTTTATGCTCATCCCTGGTTTTAAGTGGGGTTCGTGTTACTTGATCTTTAGTTTTATGTTCATCCCTGGTTTTAAGTGGGGTTCATGTTACTTGATCTTTAGTTTTATGTTCATCCCTGGTTTTAAGTGGGGTTCATGTTACTTGATTTTTAGTTTTATGTTCATCCCTGTTTTAAGTGGGGTTCATGTTACTTGATCTTTAGTTTTATGTTCATCCCTGTTTTAAGTGGGGTTCGTGTTACTTGATCTTTAGTTTTATGTTCATCCCTGGTTTTAAGTGGGGTTCGTGTTACTTGATCTTTAGTTTTATGTTCATTCCTGGTTTTAAGTGGGGTTCATGTTACTTGATCTTTAGTTTTATGTTCATCCCTGGTTTTAAGTGGGGTTCATGTTACCTGATCTTTAGTTTTATGTTCATCCCTGGTTTTAAGTGGGGTTCATGTTACTTGATCTTTAGTTTTATGTTCATCCCTGGTTTTAAGTGGGGTTCGTGTTACTTGATCTTAGTTTTATGTTCATCCCTGGTTTTAAGTAGGGATTGTGTTACTTGATCTTTAGTTTAATGTTCATCCCTGGTTTTAAGTGGGGTTCGTGTTACTTGATCTTTAGTTTTATGTTCATCCCTGGTTTTAAGTGGGGTTCGTGTCACTTGATCCTAGTTTTATGTTCATCCCTGGTTTTAAGTAGGGTTCGTGTTACTTGATCTTTAGTTTTATGTTCATCCCTGGTTTTAAGTGAGGTTCATGTTACTTGATCTTTAGTTTTATGTTCATCCCTGTTTTAAGTGGGGTTCATGTTACGTGATCTTTAGTTTTATGTTCATCCCTGGTTTTAAGTGGGGTTCATGTTACTTGATCTTTAGTTTTATGTTCATCCCTGGTTTTAAGTGGGGTTCATGTTACTTGATCTTTAGTTTTATGTTCATCCCTGGTTTTAAGTAGGGTTCATGTTACTTGATCTTTAGTTTTATGTTCATCCCTGGTTTTAAGTGGGGTTCATGTTACGTGATCTTTAGTTTTATGTTCATCCCTGGTTTTAAGTGGGGTTCATGTTACTCAATCTTTAGTTTTATGTTCATCCCTGGTTTTAAGTGGGGTTCATGTTACTTGATCTTTAGTTTTATGTTCATCCCTGGTTTTAAGTGGGGTTCGTGTTACGTGATCTTTAGTTTTATGTTCATCCCTGGTTTGAAGTGGGGTTCATGTTACTTGATCTTTAGTTTTATGTTCATCCCTGGTTTTAAGTGGGGTTCATGTTACGTGATCTTTAGTTTTATGTTCATCCCTGGTTTTAAGTGGGGTTCATGTTACTTGATCTTTAGTTTTATGTTCATCCCTGGTTTTAAGTGGGGTTCATGTTACTTGATCTTTAGTTTTATGTTCATCCCTGGTTTTAAGTGGGGTTCATGTTACTTGATCTTTAGTTTTATGTTCATCCCTGATTTAAGTGGGGTTCATGTTACTTGATCTTTAGTTTTATGTTCATCCCTGGTTTTAAGTGGGGTTCATGTTACTTGATCTTTAATTTTATGTTCATCCCTGGTTTTAAGTGGGGTTCATGTTACTTGATCTTTAATTTTATGTTCATCCCTGGTTTTAAGTGGGGTTCATGTTACGTGATCTTTAGTTTTATGTTCATCCCTGGTTTTAAGTGGGGTTCATGTTACTTGATCTTTAGTTTTATGTTCATCCCTGGTTTTAAGTGGGGTTCATGTTACTTGATCTTTAGTTTTATGTTGATCCCTGGTTTTAAGTGGGGTTCATGTTACTTGATCTTTAGTTTTATGTTCATCCCTGGTTTTAAGTGGGGTTCATGTTACTTGATCTTTAGTTTTATGTTCATCCCTGGTTTTAAGTGGGGTTCATGTTACTTGATCTTTAGTTTTATGTTCATCCCTGGTTTTAAGTGGGGTTCATGTTACTTGATCTTTAGTTTTATGTTCATCCCTGGTTTTAAGTGGGGTTCGTGTTACTTGATCTTTAGTTTTATGTTCATCCCTGGTTTTAAGTGGGGTTCATGTTACTTGATCTTTAGTTTTATGTTCATCCCTGGTTTTAAGTGGGGTTCATGTTACTCAATCTTTAGTTTTATGTTCATCCCTGGTTTTAAGTGGGGTTAATGTTACTTGATCTTTAGTTTTATGTTCATCCCTGGTTTTAAGTGGGGTTCATGTTACTTGATCTTTAGTTTTATGTTCATCCCTGTTTTATGTGGGGTTCATGTTACTTGATCTTTAGTTTTATGTTCATCCCTGGTTTTAAGTGGGGTTCGTGTTACTTGATCTTTAGTTTTATGTTCATCCCTGGTTTTAAGTGGGGTTCATGTTACTTGATCTTTAGTTTTATGTTCATCCCTGGTTTTAAGTGGGGTTTATGTTACTTGATCTTTAGTTTTATGTTCATCCCTGTTTTAAGTGGGGTTCATGTTACGTGATCTTTAGTTTTATGTTCATCCCTGGTTTTAAGTGGGGTTCATGTTACTTGATCTTTAGTTTTATGTTCATCCCTGGTTTTAAGTGGGGTTCGTGTTACTTGATCTTAGTTTTATGTTCATCCCTGGTTTTAAGTGGGGTTCATGTTACTCAATCTTTAGTTTTATGTTCATCCCTGGTTTGAAGTGGGGTTCATGTTACGTGATCTTTAGTTTTATGTTCATCCCTGGTTTTAAGTGGGGTTCATGTTACTTGATCTTTAGTTTTATGTTCATCCCTGGTTTTAAGTGGGGTTCATGTTACTTGATCTTTAGTTTTATGTTCATCCCTGGTTTTAAGTGGGGTTCGTGTTACTTGATCTTAGTTTTATGTTCATCCCTGGTTTTAAATGGGGTTCATGTTACTCAATCTTTAGTTTTATGTTCATCCCTGGTTTGAAGTGGGGTTCATGTTACGTGATCTTTAGTTTTATGTTCATCCCTGGTTTTAAGTGGGGTTCATGTTACTTGATCTTTAGTTTTATGTTCATCCCTGGTTTTAAGTGGGGTTCATGTTACGTGATCTTTAGTTTTATGTTCATCCCTGGTTTTAAGTGGGGTTCATGTTACTTGATCTTTAGTTTTATGTTCATTCCTGGTTTTAAGTGGGGTTCATGTTACTTGATCTTTAGTTTTATGTTCATCCCTGGTTTTAAGGGTTCATGTTACTTGATCTTTAGTTTTATGTTCATCCCTGGTTTTAAGTGGGGTTCATGTTACTTGATCTTTAGTTTTATGTTCATCCCTGTTTTATGTGGGGTTCATGTTACTTGATCTTTAGTTTTATGTTCATCCCTGGTTTTAAGTGGGGTTCATGTTACTTGATCTTTAATTTTATGTTCATCCCTGGTTTTAAGTGGGGTTCATGTTACTTGATCTTTAATTTTATGTTCATCCCTGGTTTTAAGTGGGGTTCATGTTACGTGATCTTTAGTTTTATGTTCATCCCTGGTTTTAAGTGGGGTTCATGTTACTTGATCTTTAGTTTTATGTTCATCCCTGGTTTTAAGTGGGGTTCATGTTACTTGATCTTTAGTTTTATGTTCATCCCTGGTTTTAAGTGGGGTTCGTGTTACTTGATCTTTAGTTTTATGTTCATCCCTGGTTTTAAGTGGGGTTCATGTTACTTGATCTTTAGTTTTATGTTCATCCCTGGTTTTAAGTGGGGTTCATGTTACTCAATCTTTAGTTTTATGTTCATCCCTGGTTTTAAGTGGGGTTCATGTTACTTGATCTTTAGTTTTATGTTCATCCCTGGTTTTAAGTGGGGTTCATGTTACTTGATCTTTAGTTTTATGTTCATCCCTGGTTTTAAGTGGGGTTCATGTTACATGATCTTTAGTTTTATGTTCATCCCTGGTTTTAAGTGGGGTTCGTGTTACTTGATCTTAGTTTTATGTTCATCCCTGGTTTTAAGTGGGGTTCATGTTACTCAATCTTTAGTTTTATGTTCATCCCTGGTTTTAAGTGGGGTTCATGTTACGTGATCTTTAGTTTTATGTTCATCCCTGGTTTTAAGTGGGGTTCATGTTACTTGATCTTTAGTTTTATGTTCATCCCTGTTTTATGTGGGGTTCATGTTACTTGATCTTTAGTTTTATGTTCATCCCTGGTTTTAAGTGGGGTTCATGTTACGTGATCTTTAGTTTTATGTTCATCCCTGGTTTTAAGTGGGGTTCATGTTACGTGATCTTTAGTTTTATGTTCATCCCTGGTTTTAAGTGGGGTTTATGTTACTTGATCTTTAGTTTTATGTTCATCCCTGGTTTTAAGTGGGGTTCATGTTACTTGATCTTTAGTTTTATGTTCATCCCTGTTTTATGTGGGGTTCATGTTACTTGATCTTTAGTTTTATGTTCATCCCTGGTTTTAAGTGGGGTTCGTGTTACTTGATCTTTAGTTTTATGTTCATCCCTGGTTTTAAGTGGGGTTCATGTTACTTGATCTTTAGTTTTATGTTCATCCCTGGTTTTAAGTGGGGTTTATGTTACTTGATCTTTAGTTTTATGTTCATCCCTGTTTTAAGTGGGGTTCATGTTACGTGATCTTTAGTTTTATGTTCATCCCTGGTTTTATGTGGGGTTCATGTTACTTGATCTTTAGTTTTATGTTCATCCCTGGTTTTAAGTGGGGTTCATGTTACTCAATCTTTAGTTTTATGTTCATCCCTGGTTTGAAGTGGGGTTCATGTTACGTGATCTTTAGTTTTATGTTCATCCCTGGTTTTAAGTGGGGTTCATGTTACTTGATCTTTAGTTTTATGTTCATCCCTGGTTTTAAGTGGGGTTCATGTTATGTGATCTTTAGTTTTATGTTCATACCTGGTTTTAAGTGGGGTTCATGTTACTTGATCTTGAGTTTTATGTTCATCCCTGGTTTTAAGTGGGGTTCATGTTACTTGATCTTTAGTTTTATGTTCATCCCTGGTTTTAAGTGGGGTTCGTGTTACTTGATCTTTAGTTTTATGTTCATCCCTGGTTTTAAGTGGGGTTCATGTTACTTGATCTTTAGTTTTATGTTCATCCCTGGTTTTAAGTGGGGTTCATGTTACTCAATCTTTAGTTTTATGTTCATCCCTGGTTTTAAGTGGGGTTCATGTTACTTGATCTTTAGTTTTATGTTCATCCCTGGTTTTAAGTGGGGTTCATGTTACGTGATCTTTAGTTTTATGTTCATCCCTGGTTTTAAGTGGGGTTCGTGTTACTTGATCTTAGTTTTATGTTCATCCCTGATTTTTAGTGGGGTTCATGTTACTTGATCTTTAGTTTTATGTTCATCCCTGGTTTTAAGTGGGGTTCATGTTACTTGATCTTTAGTTTTATGTTCATCCCTGGTTTTAAGTGGGGTTCGTGTTACTTGATCTTTAGTTTTATGTTCATCCCTGGTTTTAAGTGGGGTTCATGTTACTTGATCTTTAGTTTTATGTTCATCCCTGGTTTTAAGTGGGGTTCATGTTACTCAATCTTTAGTTTTATGTTCATCCCTGGTTTTAAGTGGGGTTCATGTTACTTGATCTTTAGTTTTATGTTCATCCCTGGTTTTAAGTGGGGTTCATGTTACGTGATCTTTAGTTTTATGTTCATCCCTGGTTTTAAGTGGGGTTCATGTTACTTGATCTTTAGTTTTATGTTCATCCCTGGTTTTAAGTGGGGTTCATGTTACGTGATCTTTAGTTTTATGTTCATCCCTGGTTTTAAGTGGGGTTCATGTTACTTGATCTTTACTTTTATGTTCATCCCTGGTTTTAAGTGGGGTTCATGTTACTTGATCTTTAGTTTTATGTTCATCCCTGGTTTTAAGTGGGGTTTGTTACTTGATCTTTAGTTTTATGTTCATCCCTGGTTTTAAGTGGGGTTTGTTACTTGATCTTTAGTTTTATGTTCATCCCTGGTTTTAAGTGGGGTTCATGTTACTTGATCTTTAGTTTTATGTTCATCCCTGGTTTTAAGTGGGGTTCATGTTACGTGATCTTTAGTTTTATGTTCATCCCTGGTTTTAAGTGGGGTTCATGTTACTCAATCTTTAGTTTTATGTTCATCCCTGGTTTTAAGTGGGGTTCATGTTACATGATCTTTAGTTTTATGTTCATCCCTGGTTTTAAGTGGGGTTCGTGTTACTTGATCTTAGTTTTATGTTCATCCCTGGTTTTAAGTGGGGTTCATGTTACTTGATCTTTAGTTTTATGTTCATCCCTGGTTTTAAGTGGGGTTCATGTTACGTGATCTTTAGTTTTATGTTCATCCCTGGTTTTAAGTGGGGTTCATGTTACTTGATCTTTAGTTTTATGTTCATCCCTGTTTTATGTGGGGTTCATGTTACTTGATCTTTAGTTTTATGTTCATCCCTGGTTTTAAGTGGGGTTCATGTTACTTGATCTTTAGTTTTATGTTCATCCCTGGTTTTAAGTGGGGTTCATGTTACGTGATCTTTAGTTTTATGTTCATCCCTGGTTTTAAGTGGGGTTTATGTTACTTGATCTTTAGTTTTATGTTCATCCCTGGTTTTAAGTGGGGTTCATGTTACTTGATCTTTAGTTTTATGTTCATCCCTGTTTTATGTGGGGTTCATGTTACTTGATCTTTAGTTTTATGTTCATCCCTGGTTTTAAGTGGGGTTCATGTTACGTGATCTTTAGTTTTATGTTCATCCCTGGTTTTAAGTGGGGTTCATGTTACGTGATCTTTAGTTTTATGTTCATCCCTGGTTTTAAGTGGGGTTCATGTTACTTGATCTTTAGTTTTATGTTCATCCCTGGTTTTAAGTGGGGTTCATGTTACTTGATCTTTAGTTTTATGTTCATCCCTGGTTTTAAGTGGGGTTCATGTTACTTGATCTTTAGTTTTATGTTCATCCCTGATTTAAGTGGGGTTCATGTTACTTGATCTTTAGTTTTATGTTCATCCCTGGTTTTAAGTGGGGTTCATGTTACTTGATCTTTAATTTTATGTTCATCCCTGGTTTTATGTGGGGTTCATGTTACTTGATCTTTAATTTTATGTTCATCCCTGGTTTTAAGTGGGGTTCATGTTACGTGATCTTTAGTTTTATGTTCATCCCTGGTTTTAAGTGGGGTTCATGTTACTTGATCTTTAGTTTTATGTTCATCCCTGGTTTTAAGTGGGGTTCATGTTACTTGATCTTTAGTTTTATGTTGATCCCTGGTTTTAAGTGGGGTTCATGTTACTTGATCTTTAGTTTTATGTTCATCCCTGGTTTTAAGTGGGGTTCATGTTACTTGATCTTTAGTTTTATGTTCATCCCTGGTTTTAAGTGGGGTTCATGTTACTTGATCTTTAGTTTTATGTTCATCCCTGGTTTTAAGTGGGGTTCATGTTACTTGATCTTTAGTTTTATGTTCATCCCTGGTTTTAAGTGGGGTTCGTGTTACTTGATCTTTAGTTTTATGTTCATCCCTGGTTTGAAGTGGGGTTCATGTTACTTGATCTTTAGTTTTATGTTCATCCCTGGTTTTAAGTGGGGTTCATGTTACTCAATCTTTAGTTTTATGTTCATCCCTGGTTTTAAGTGGGGTTAATGTTACTTGATCTTTAGTTTTATGTTCATCCCTGGTTTTAAGTGGGGTTCATGTTACTTGATCTTTAGTTTTATGTTCATCCCTGTTTTATGTGGGGTTCATGTTACTTGATCTTTAGTTTTATGTTCATCCCTGGTTTTAAGTGGGGTTCGTGTTACTTGATCTTTAGTTTTATGTTCATCCCTGGTTTTAAGTGGGGTTTATGTTACTTGATCTTTAGTTTTATGTTCATCCCTGTTTTAAGTGGGGTTCATGTTACGTGATCTTTAGTTTTATGTTCATCCCTGGTTTTAAGTGGGGTTTATGTTACTTGATCTTTAGTTTTATGTTCATCCCTGTTTTAAGTGGGGTTCATGTTACGTGATCTTTAGTTTTATGTTCATCCCTGGTTTTAAGTGGGGTTCATGTTACTTGATCTTTAGTTTTATGTTCATCCCTGGTTTTAAGTGGGGTTCGTGTTACTTGATCTTAGTTTTATGTTCATCCCTGGTTTTAAATGGGGTTCATGTTACTCAATCTTTAGTTTTATGTTCATCCCTGGTTTGAAGTGGGGTTCATGTTACGTGATCTTTAGTTTTATGTTCATCCCTGGTTTTAAGTGGGGTTCATGTTACTTGATCTTTAGTTTTATGTTCATCCCTGGTTTTAAGTGGGGTTCATGTTACGTGATCTTTAGTTTTATGTTCATCCCTGGTTTTAAGTGGGGTTCATGTTACTTGATCTTTAGTTTTATGTTCATTCCTGGTTTTAAGTGGGGTTCATGTTACTTGATCTTTAGTTTTATGTTCATCCCTGGTTTTAAGGGTTCATGTTACTTGATCTTTAGTTTTATGTTCATCCCTGGTTTTAAGTGGGGTTCATGTTACTTGATCTTTAGTTTTATGTTCATCCCTGTTTTATGTGGGGTTCATGTTACTTGATCTTTAGTTTTATGTTCATCCCTGGTTTTAAGTGGGGTTCATGTTACTTGATCTTTAATTTTATGTTCATCCCTGGTTTTAAGTGGGGTTCATGTTACTTGATCTTTAATTTTATGTTCATCCCTGGTTTTAAGTGGGGTTCATGTTACGTGATCTTTAGTTTTATGTTCATCCCTGGTTTTAAGTGGGGTTCATGTTACTTGATCTTTAGTTTTATGTTCATCCCTGGTTTTAAGTGGGGTTCATGTTACTTGATCTTTAGTTTTATGTTCATCCCTGGTTTTAAGTGGGGTTCGTGTTACTTGATCTTTAGTTTTATGTTCATCCCTGGTTTTAAGTGGGGTTCATGTTACTTGATCTTTAGTTTTATGTTCATCCCTGGTTTTAAGTGGGGTTCATGTTACTCAATCTTTAGTTTTATGTTCATCCCTGGTTTTAAGTGGGGTTCATGTTACTTGATCTTTAGTTTTATGTTCATCCCTGGTTTTAAGTGGGGTTCATGTTACTTGATCTTTAGTTTTATGTTCATCCCTGGTTTTAAGTGGGGTTCATGTTACATGATCTTTAGTTTTATGTTCATCCCTGGTTTTAAGTGGGGTTCGTGTTACTTGATCTTAGTTTTATGTTCATCCCTGGTTTTAAGTGGGGTTCATGTTACTCAATCTTTAGTTTTATGTTCATCCCTGGTTTTAAGTGGGGTTCATGTTACGTGATCTTTAGTTTTATGTTCATCCCTGGTTTTAAGTGGGGTTCATGTTACTTGATCTTTAGTTTTATGTTCATCCCTGTTTTATGTGGGGTTCATGTTACTTGATCTTTAGTTTTATGTTCATCCCTGGTTTTAAGTGGGGTTCATGTTACGTGATCTTTAGTTTTATGTTCATCCCTGGTTTTAAGTGGGGTTCATGTTACGTGATCTTTAGTTTTATGTTCATCCCTGGTTTTAAGTGGGGTTTATGTTACTTGATCTTTAGTTTTATGTTCATCCCTGGTTTTAAGTGGGGTTCATGTTACTTGATCTTTAGTTTTATGTTCATCCCTGTTTTATGTGGGGTTCATGTTACTTGATCTTTAGTTTTATGTTCATCCCTGGTTTTAAGTGGGGTTCGTGTTACTTGATCTTTAGTTTTATGTTCATCCCTGGTTTTAAGTGGGGTTCATGTTACTTGATCTTTAGTTTTATGTTCATCCCTGGTTTTAAGTGGGGTTTATGTTACTTGATCTTTAGTTTTATGTTCATCCCTGTTTTAAGTGGGGTTCATGTTACGTGATCTTTAGTTTTATGTTCATCCCTGGTTTTATGTGGGGTTCATGTTACTTGATCTTTAGTTTTATGTTCATCCCTGGTTTTAAGTGGGGTTCATGTTACTCAATCTTTAGTTTTATGTTCATCCCTGGTTTGAAGTGGGGTTCATGTTACGTGATCTTTAGTTTTATGTTCATCCCTGGTTTTAAGTGGGGTTCATGTTACTTGATCTTTAGTTTTATGTTCATCCCTGGTTTTAAGTGGGGTTCATGTTATGTGATCTTTAGTTTTATGTTCATACCTGGTTTTAAGTGGGGTTCATGTTACTTGATCTTGAGTTTTATGTTCATCCCTGGTTTTAAGTGGGGTTCATGTTACTTGATCTTTAGTTTTATGTTCATCCCTGGTTTTAAGTGGGGTTCGTGTTACTTGATCTTTAGTTTTATGTTCATCCCTGGTTTTAAGTGGGGTTCATGTTACTTGATCTTTAGTTTTATGTTCATCCCTGGTTTTAAGTGGGGTTCATGTTACTCAATCTTTAGTTTTATGTTCATCCCTGGTTTTAAGTGGGGTTCATGTTACTTGATCTTTAGTTTTATGTTCATCCCTGGTTTTAAGTGGGGTTCATGTTACGTGATCTTTAGTTTTATGTTCATCCCTGGTTTTAAGTGGGGTTCGTGTTACTTGATCTTAGTTTTATGTTCATCCCTGATTTTTAGTGGGGTTCATGTTACTTGATCTTTAGTTTTATGTTCATCCCTGGTTTTAAGTGGGGTTCATGTTACTTGATCTTTAGTTTTATGTTCATCCCTGGTTTTAAGTGGGGTTCGTGTTACTTGATCTTTAGTTTTATGTTCATCCCTGGTTTTAAGTGGGGTTCATGTTACTTGATCTTTAGTTTTATGTTCATCCCTGGTTTTAAGTGGGGTTCATGTTACTCAATCTTTAGTTTTATGTTCATCCCTGGTTTTAAGTGGGGTTCATGTTACTTGATCTTTAGTTTTATGTTCATCCCTGGTTTTAAGTGGGGTTCATGTTACGTGATCTTTAGTTTTATGTTCATCCCTGGTTTTAAGTGGGGTTCATGTTACTTGATCTTTAGTTTTATGTTCATCCCTGGTTTTAAGTGGGGTTCATGTTACGTGATCTTTAGTTTTATGTTCATCCCTGGTTTTAAGTGGGGTTCATGTTACTTGATCTTTACTTTTATGTTCATCCCTGGTTTTAAGTGGGGTTCATGTTACTTGATCTTTAGTTTTATGTTCATCCCTGGTTTTAAGTGGGGTTTGTTACTTGATCTTTAGTTTTATGTTCATCCCTGGTTTTAAGTGGGGTTTGTTACTTGATCTTTAGTTTTATGTTCATCCCTGGTTTTAAGTGGGGTTCATGTTACTTGATCTTTAGTTTTATGTTCATCCCTGGTTTTAAGTGGGGTTCATGTTACGTGATCTTTAGTTTTATGTTCATCCCTGGTTTTACGTGGGGTTCATGTTACTCAATCTTTAGTTTTATGTTCATCCCTGGTTTTAAGTGGGGTTCATGTTACATGATCTTTAGTTTTATGTTCATCCCTGGTTTTAAGTGGGGTTCGTGTTACTTGATCTTAGTTTTATGTTCATCCCTGGTTTTAAGTGGGGTTCATGTTACTTGATCTTTAGTTTTATGTTCATCCCTGGTTTTAAGTGGGGTTCATGTTACGTGATCTTTAGTTTTATGTTCATCCCTGGTTTTAAGTGGGGTTCATGTTACTTGATCTTTAGTTTTATGTTCATCCCTGTTTTATGTGGGGTTCATGTTACTTGATCTTTAGTTTTATGTTCATCCCTGGTTTTAAGTGGGGTTCATGTTACTTGATCTTTAGTTTTATGTTCATCCCTGGTTTTAAGTGGGGTTCATGTTACGTGATCTTTAGTTTTATGTTCATCCCTGGTTTTAAGTGGGGTTTATGTTACTTGATCTTTAGTTTTATGTTCATCCCTGGTTTTAAGTGGGGTTCATGTTACTTGATCTTTAGTTTTATGTTCATCCCTGTTTTATGTGGGGTTCATGTTACTTGATCTTTAGTTTTATGTTCATCCCTGGTTTTAAGTGGGGTTCATGTTACGTGATCTTTAGTTTTATGTTCATCCCTGGTTTTAAGTGGGGTTCATGTTACGTGATCTTTAGTTTTATGTTCATCCCTGGTTTTAAGTGGGGTTTATGTTACTTGATCTTTAGTTTTATGTTCATCCCTGGTTTTAAGTGGGGTTCATGTTACTTGATCTTTAGTTTTATGTTCATCCCTGTTTTATGTGGGGTTCATGTTACTTGATCTTTAGTTTTATGTTCATCCCTGGTTTTAAGTGGGGTTCGTGTTACTTGATCTTTAGTTTTATGTTCATCCCTGGTTTTAAGTGGGGTTCATGTTACTTGATCTTTAGTTTTATGTTCATCCCTGGTTTTAAGTGGGGTTTATGTTACTTGATCTTTAGTTTTATGTTCATCCCTGTTTTAAGTGGGGTTCATGTTACTTGATCTTTAGTTTTATGTTCATCCCTGGTTTTAAGTGGGGTTCATGTTACTTGATCTTTAGTTTTATGTTCATCCCTGGATTTAAGTGGGGTTCGTGTTACTTGATCTTAGTTTTATGTTCATCCCTGGTTTTAAGTGGGGTTCATGTTACTCAATCTTTAGTTTTATGTTCATCCCTGGTTTGAAGTGGGGTTCATGTTACGTGATCTTTAGTTTTATGTTCATCCCTGGTTTTAAGTGGGGTTCATGTTACTTGATCTTTAGTTTTATGTTCATCCCTGGTTTTAAGTGGGGTTCATGTTACTTGATCTTTAGTTTTATGTTCATCCCTGGTTTTAAGTGGGGTTCGTGTTACTTGATCTTTAGTTTTATGTTCATCCCTGGTTTTAAGTGGGGTTCATGTTACTTGATCTTTAGTTTTATGTTCATCCCTGGTTTTAAGTGGGGTTCATGTTACTCAATCTTTAGTTTTATGTTCATCCCTGGTTTTAAGTGGGGTTAATGTTACTTGATCTTTAGTTTTATGTTCATCCCTGGTTTTAAGTGGGGTTCATGTTACTTGATCTTTAGTTTTATGTTCATCCCTGTTTTATGTGGGGTTCATGTTACTTGATCTTTAGTTTTATGTTCATCCCTGGTTTTAAGTGGGGTTCGTGTTACTTGATCTTTAGTTTTATGTTCATCCCTGGTTTTAAGTGGGGTTCATGTTACTTGATCTTTAGTTTTATGTTCATCCCTGGTTTTAAGTGGGGTTTATGTTACTTGATCTTTAGTTTTATGTTCATCCCTGTTTTAAGTGGGGTTCATGTTACGTGATCTTTAGTTTTATGTTCATCCCTGGTTTTAAGTGGGGTTCATGTTACTTGATCTTTAGTTTTATGTTCATCCCTGGTTTTAAGTGGGGTTCGTGTTACTTGATCTTAGTTTTATGTTCATCCCTGGTTTTAAGTGGGGTTCATGTTACTCAATCTTTAGTTTTATGTTCATCCCTGGTTTGAAGTGGGGTTCATGTTACGTGATCTTTAGTTTTATGTTCATCCCTGGTTTTAAGTGGGGTTCATGTTACTTGATCTTTAGTTTTATGTTCATCCCTGGTTTTAAGTGGGGTTCATGTTACGTGATCTTTAGTTTTATGTTCATCCCTGGTTTTAAGTGGGGTTCATGTTACTTGATCTTTAGTTTTATGTTCATCCCTGGTTTTAAGTGGGGTTCATGTTACTTGATCTTTAGTTTTATGTTCATCCCTGGTTTTAAGGGTTCATGTTACTTGATCTTTAGTTTTATGTTCATCCCTGGTTTTAAGTGGGGTTCATGTTACTTGATCTTTAGTTTTATGTTCATCCCTGTTTTATGTGGGGTTCATGTTACTTGATCTTTAGTTTTATGTTCATCCCTGGTTTTAAGTGGGGTTCATGTTACTTGATCTTTAATTTTATGTTCATCCCTGGTTTTAAGTGGGGTTCATGTTACTTGATCTTTAATTTTATGTTCATCCCTGGTTTTAAGTGGGGTTCATGTTACGTGATCTTTAGTTTTATGTTCATCCCTGGTTTTAAGTGGGGTTCATGTTACTTGATCTTTAGTTTTATGTTCATCCCTGGTTTTAAGTGGGGTTCATGTTACTTGATCTTTAGTTTTATGTTCATCCCTGGTTTTAAGTGGGGTTCGTGTTACTTGATCTTTAGTTTTATGTTCATCCCTGGTTTTAAGTGGGGTTCATGTTACTTGATCTTTAGTTTTATGTTCATCCCTGGTTTTAAGTGGGGTTCATGTTACTCAATCTTTAGTTTTATGTTCATCCCTGGTTTTAAGTGGGGTTAATGTTACTTGATCTTTAGTTTTATGTTCATCCCTGGTTTTAAGTGGGGTTCATGTTACGTGATCTTTAGTTTTATGTTCATCCCTGGTTTTAAGTGGGGTTCGTGTTACTTGATCTTAGTTTTATGTTCATCCCTAGTTTTTAGTGGGGTTCATGTTACGTGATCTTTAGTTTTATGTTCATCCCTGGTTTTAAGTGGGGTTCATGTTACTTGATCTTTAGTTTTATGTTCATCCCTGGTTTTAAGTGGGGTTCATGTTACGTGATCTTTAGTTTTATGTTCATCCCTGGTTTTAAGTGGGGTTCATGTTACTTGATCTTTAGTTTTATGTTCATCCCTGGTTTTAAGTGGGGTTCATGTTACGTGATCTTTAGTTTTATATTCATCCCTGGTTTTAAGTGGGGTTCATGTTACTTGATCTTTACTTTTATGTTCATCCCTGGTTTTAAGTGGGGTTCATGTTACTTGATCTTTAGTTTTATGTTCATCCCTGGTTTTAAGTGGGGTTTGTTACTTGATCTTTAGTTTTATGTTCATCCCTGGTTTTAAGTGGGGTTTGTTACTTGATCTTTAGTTTTATGTTCATCCCTGGTTTTAAGTGGGGTTCATGTTACTTGATCTTTAGTTTTATGTTCATCCCTGGTTTTAAGTGGGGTTCATGTTACGTGATCTTTAGTTTTATGTTCATCCCTGGTTTTAAGTGGGGTTCATGTTACTCAATCTTTAGTTTTATGTTCATCCCTGGTTTTAAGTGGGGTTCATGTTACTTGATCTTTAGTTTTATGTTCATCCCTGGTTTTAAGTTGGGTTCATGTTACTTGATCTTTAGTTTTATGTTCATCCCTGGTTTTAAGTGGGGTTCATGTTACATGATCTTTAGTTTTATGTTCATCCCTGGTTTTAAGTGGGGTTCGTGTTACTTGATCTTAGTTTTATGTTCATCCCTGGTTTTAAGTGGGGTTCATGTTACTCAATCTTTAGTTTTATGTTCATCCCTGGTTTTAAGTGGGGTTCATGTTACGTGATCTTTAGTTTTATGTTCATCCCTGGTTTTAAGTGGGGTTCATGTTACTTGATCTTTAGTTTTATGTTCATCCCTGTTTTAAGTGGGGTTCATGTTACTTGATCTTTAGTTTTATGTTGATCCCTGGTTTTAAGTGGGGTTCATGTTACTTGATCTTTAGTTTTATGTTCATCCCTGGTTTTAAGTGGGGTTCATGTTACGTGATCTTTAGTTTTATGTTCATCCCTGGTTTTAAGTGGGGTTTATGTTACTTGATCTTTAGTTTTATGTTCATCCCTGGTTTTAAGTGGGGTTCATGTTACTTGATCTTTAGTTTTATGTTCATCCCTGTTTTATGTGGGGTTCATGTTACTTGATCTTTAGTTTTATGTTCATCCCTGGTTTTAAGTGGGGTTCATGTTACGTGATCTTTAGTTTTATGTTCATCCCTGGTTTTAAGTGGGGTTCATGTTACGTGATCTTTAGTTTTATGTTCATCCCTGGTTTTAAGTGGGGTTTATGTTACTTGATCTTTAGTTTTATGTTCATCCCTGGTTTTAAGTGGGGTTCATGTTACTTGATCTTTAGTTTTATGTTCATCCCTGTTTTATGTGGGGTTCATGTTACTTGATCTTTAGTTTTATGTTCATCCCTGGTTTTAAGTGGGGTTCGTGTTACTTGATCTTTAGTTTTATGTTCATCCCTGGTTTTAAGTGGGGTTCATGTTACTTGATCTTTAGTTTTATGTTCATCCCTGGTTTTAAGTGGGGTTTATGTTACTTGATCTTTAGTTTTATGTTCATCCCTGTTTTAAGTGGGGTTCATGTTACTTGATCTTTAGTTTTATGTTCATCCCTGGTTTTATGTGGGGTTCATGTTACTTGATCTTTAGTTTTATGTTCATCCCTGGATTTAAGTGGGGTTCGTGTTACTTGATCTTAGTTTTATGTTCATCCCTGGTTTTAAGTGGGGTTCATGTTACTCAATCTTTAGTTTTATGTTCATCCCTGGTTTGAAGTGGGGTTCATGTTACGTGATCTTTAGTTTTATGTTCATCCCTGGTTTTAAGTGGGGTTCATGTTACTTGATCTTTAGTTTTATGTTCATCCCTGGTTTTAAGTGGGGTTCATGTTACTTGATCTTAGTTTTTATGTTCATCCCTGGTTTTAAGTGGGGTTCATGTTACGTGATCTTTAGTTTTATGTTCATCCCTGGTTTTAAGTGGGGTTCATGTTACTTGATCTTTAGTTTTATGTTCATCCCTGGTTTTAAGTGGGGTTCATGTTACTTGATCTTTAGTTTTATGTTCATCCCTGGTTTTAAGTGGGGTTCATGTTACTTGATCTTTAGTTTTATGTTCATCCCTGGTTTTAAGTGGGGTTCATGTTACTTGATCTTTAGTTTTATGTTCATCCCTGGTTTTAAGTGGGGTTCATGTTACGTGATCTTTAGTTTTATGTTCATCCCTGGTTTTAAGTGGGGTTCATGTTACGTGATCTTTAGTTTTATGTTCATCCCTGGTTTTAAGTGGGGTTTGTGTTACGTGATCTTTAGTTTTATGTTCATCCCTGGTTTGAAGTGGTGTTCGTGTTACTTGATCTTTAGTTTTATGTTCATCCCTGGTTTTAAGTGGCGTTCGTGTTACTTGATCTTTAGTTTTATGTTCATCCCTGGTTTTAAGTGGGGTTCGTGTTACTTGATCTTTAGTTTTATGTTCATCCCTGGTTTTAAGTGGGGTTCGTGTTACTTGATCTTTAGTTTTATCTACATCCCTGGTTTTAAGTGGGGTTCATGTTACTTGATCTTTAGTTTTATGTTCATCCCTGATTTTAAGTGGGGTTCATGTTACTTGATTTTTAGTTTTATGTTCATCCCTGTTTTAAGTGGGGTTCATGTTACTTGATCTTTAGTTTTATGTTCATCCCTGTTTTAAGTGGGGTTCGTGTTACTTGATCTTTAGTTTTATGTTCATCCCTGGTTTTAAGTGGGGATCGTGTTACTTGATCTTTAGTTTTATGTTCATTCCTGGTTTTAAGTGGGGTTCATGTTACTTGATCTTTAGTTTTATGTTCATCCCTGGTTTTAAGTGGGGTTCATGTTACCTGATCTTTAGTTTTATGTTCATCCCTGGTTTTAAGTGGGGTTCATGTTACTTGATCTTTAGTTTTATGTTTATCCCTGGTTTTAAGTGGGGTTCATGTTACTTGATCTTTAGTTTTATGTTCATCCCTGGTTTTAAGTGGGGTTCGTGTTACTTGATCTTTAGTTTTATGTTCATCCCTGGTTTGAAGTGGGGTTCGTGTTACTTGATCTTTAGTTTTATGTTCATCCCTGGTTTTAAGTGGCGTTCGTGTTACTTGATCTTTAGTTTTATGTTCATCCCTGGTTTTAAGTGGGGTTCGTGTTACTTGATCTTTAGTTTTATGCTCATCCCTGGTTTTAAGTGGGGTTCGTGTTACTTGATCTTTAGTTTTATGTTCATCCCTGGTTTTAAGTGGGGTTCATGTTACTTGATCTTTAGTTTTATGTTCATCCCTGGTTTTAAGTGGGGTTCATGTTACTTGATTTTTAGTTTTATGTTCATCCCTGTTTTAAGTGGGGTTCATGTTACTTGATCTTTAGTTTTATGTTCATCCCTGTTTTAAGTGGGGTTCGTGTTACTTGATCTTTAGTTTTATGTTCATCCCTGGTTTTAAGTGGGGTTCGTGTTACTTGATCTTTAGTTTTATGTTCATTCCTGGTTTTAAGTGGGGTTCATGTTACTTGATCTTTAGTTTTATGTTCATCCCTGGTTTTAAGTGGGGTTCATGTTACCTGATCTTTAGTTTTATGTTCATCCCTGGTTTTAAGTGGGGTTCATGTTACTTGATCTTTAGTTTTATGTTCATCCCTGGTTTTAAGTGGGGTTCGTGTTACTTGATCTTAGTTTTATGTTCATCCCTGGTTTTAAGTAGGGATTGTGTTACTTGATCTTTAGTTTAATGTTCATCCCTGGTTTTAAGTGGGGTTCGTGTTACTTGATCTTTAGTTTTATGTTCATCCCTGGTTTTAAGTGGGGTTCGTGTCACTTGATCCTAGTTTTATGTTCATCCCTGGTTTTAAGTAGGGTTCGTGTTACTTGATCTTTAGTTTTATGTTCATCCCTGGTTTTAAGTGAGGTTCATGTTACTTGATCTTTAGTTTTATGTTCATCCCTGTTTTAAGTGGGGTTCATGTTACGTGATCTTTAGTTTTATGTTCATCCCTGGTTTTAAGTGGGGTTCATGTTACTTGATCTTTAGTTTTATGTTCATCCCTGGTTTTAAGTGGGGTTCATGTTACTTGATCTTTAGTTTTATGTTCATCCCTGGTTTTAAGTAGGGTTCATGTTACTTGATCTTTAGTTTTATGTTCATCCCTGGTTTTAAGTGGGGTTCATGTTACGTGATCTTTAGTTTTATGTTCATCCCTGGTTTTAAGTGGGGTTCATGTTACTCAATCTTTAGTTTTATGTTCATCCCTGGTTTTAAGTGGGGTTCATGTTACTTGATCTTTAGTTTTATGTTCATCCCTGGTTTTAAGTGGGGTTCGTGTTACGTGATCTTTAGTTTTATGTTCATCCCTGGTTTGAAGTGGGGTTCATGTTACTTGATCTTTAGTTTTATGTTCATCCCTGGTTTTAAGTGGGGTTCATGTTACGTGATCTTTAGTTTTATGTTCATCCCTGGTTTTAAGTGGGGTTCATGTTACTTGATCTTTAGTTTTATGTTCATCCCTGGTTTTAAGTGGGGTTCATGTTACTTGATCTTTAGTTTTATGTTCATCCCTGGTTTTAAGTGGGGTTCATGTTACTTGATCTTTAGTTTTATGTTCATCCCTGATTTAAGTGGGGTTCATGTTACTTGATCTTTAGTTTTATGTTCATCCCTGGTTTTAAGTGGGGTTCATGTTACTTGATCTTTAATTTTATGTTCATCCCTGGTTTTAAGTGGGGTTCATGTTACTTGATCTTTAATTTTATGTTCATCCCTGGTTTTAAGTGGGGTTCATGTTACGTGATCTTTAGTTTTATGTTCATCCCTGGTTTTAAGTGGGGTTCATGTTACTTGATCTTTAGTTTTATGTTCATCCCTGGTTTTAAGTGGGGTTCATGTTACTTGATCTTTAGTTTTATGTTGATCCCTGGTTTTAAGTGGGGTTCATGTTACTTGATCTTTAGTTTTATGTTCATCCCTGGTTTTAAGTGGGGTTCATGTTACTTGATCTTTAGTTTTATGTTCATCCCTGGTTTTAAGTGGGGTTCATGTTACTTGATCTTTAGTTTTATGTTCATCCCTGGTTTTAAGTGGGGTTCATGTTACTTGATCTTTAGTTTTATGTTCATCCCTGGTTTTAAGTGGGGTTCGTGTTACTTGATCTTTAGTTTTATGTTCATCCCTGGTTTTAAGTGGGGTTCATGTTACTTGATCTTTAGTTTTATGTTCATCCCTGGTTTTAAGTGGGGTTCATGTTACTCAATCTTTAGTTTTATGTTCATCCCTGGTTTTAAGTGGGGTTAATGTTACTTGATCTTTAGTTTTATGTTCATCCCTGGTTTTAAGTGGGGTTCATGTTACTTGATCTTTAGTTTTATGTTCATCCCTGTTTTATGTGGGGTTCATGTTACTTGATCTTTAGTTTTATGTTCATCCCTGGTTTTAAGTGGGGTTCGTGTTACTTGATCTTTAGTTTTATGTTCATCCCTGGTTTTAAGTGGGGTTCATGTTACTTGATCTTTAGTTTTATGTTCATCCCTGGTTTTAAGTGGGGTTTATGTTACTTGATCTTTAGTTTTATGTTCATCCCTGTTTTAAGTGGGGTTCATGTTACGTGATCTTTAGTTTTATGTTCATCCCTGGTTTTAAGTGGGGTTCATGTTACTTGATCTTTAGTTTTATGTTCATCCCTGGTTTTAAGTGGGGTTCGTGTTACTTGATCTTAGTTTTATGTTCATCCCTGGTTTTAAGTGGGGTTCATGTTACTCAATCTTTAGTTTTATGTTCATCCCTGGTTTGAAGTGGGGTTCATGTTACGTGATCTTTAGTTTTATGTTCATCCCTGGTTTTAAGTGGGGTTCATGTTACTTGATCTTTAGTTTTATGTTCATCCCTGGTTTTAAGTGGGGTTCATGTTACGTGATCTTTAGTTTTATGTTCATCCCTGGTTTTAAGTGGGGTTCATGTTACTTGATCTTTAGTTTTATGTTCATCCCTGGTTTTAAGTGGGGTTCATGTTACTTGATCTTTAGTTTTATGTTCATCCCTGGTTTTAAGGGTTCATGTTACTTGATCTTTAGTTTTATGTTCATCCCTGGTTTTAAGTGGGGTTCATGTTACTTGATCTTTAGTTTTATGTTCATCCCTGTTTTATGTGGGGTTCATGTTACTTGATCTTTAGTTTTATGTTCATCCCTGGTTTTAAGTGGGGTTCATGTTACTTGATCTTTAATTTTATGTTCATCCCTGGTTTTAAGTGGGGTTCATGTTACTTGATCTTTAATTTTATGTTCATCCCTGGTTTTAAGTGGGGTTCATGTTACTCAATCTTTAGTTTTATGTTCATCCCTGGTTTTAAGTGGGGTTCATGTTACGTGATCTTTAGTTTTATGTTCATCCCTGGTTTTAAGTGGGGTTCATGTTACTTGATCTTTAGTTTTATGTGGGGTTCATGTTACTTGATCTTTAGTTTTATGTTCATCCCTGGTTTTAAGTGGGGTTCATGTTACGTGATCTTTAGTTTTATGTTCATCCCTGGTTTTAAGTGGGGTTCATGTTACGTGATCTTTAGTTTTATGTTCATCCCTGGTTTTAAGTGGGGTTTATGTTACTTGATCTTTAGTTTTATGTTCATCCCTGGTTTTAAGTGGGGTTCATGTTACTTGATCTTTAGTTTTATGTTCATCCCTGTTTTATGTGGGGTTCATGTTACTTGATCTTTAGTTTTATGTTCATCCCTGGTTTTAAGTGGGGTTCGTGTTACTTGATCTTTAGTTTTATGTTCATCCCTGGTTTTAAGTGGGGTTCATGTTACTTGATCTTTAGTTTTATGTTCATCCCTGGTTTTAAGTGGGGTTTATGTTACTTGATCTTTAGTTTTATGTTCATCCCTGTTTTAAGTGGGGTTCATGTTACGTGATCTTTAGTTTTATGTTCATCCCTGGTTTTAAGTGGGGTTCATGTTACTTGATCTTTAGTTTTATGTTCATCCCTGGTTTTAAGTGGGGTTCGTGTTACTTGATCTTAGTTTTATGTTCATCCCTGGTTTTAAGTGGGGTTCATGTTACTCAATCTTTAGTTTTATGTTCATCCCTCGTTTGAAGTGGGGTTCATGTTACGTGATCTTTAGTTTTATGTTCATCCCTGGTTTTAAGTGGGGTTCATGTTACTTGATCTTTAGTTTTATGTTCATCCCTGGTTTTAAGTGGGGTTCATGTTACGTGATCTTTAGTTTTATGTTCATCCCTGGTTTTAAGTGGGGTTCATGTTACTTGATCTTTAGTTTTATGTTCATCCCTGGTTTTAAGTGGGGTTCATGTTACTTGATCTTTAGTTTTATGTTCATCCCTGGTTTTAAGGGTTCATGTTACTTGATCTTTAGTTTTATGTTCATCCCTGGTTTTAAGTGGGGTTCATGTTACTTGATCTTTAGTTTTATGTTCATCCCTGTTTTATGTGGGGTTCATGTTACTTGATCTTTAGTTTTATGTTCATCCCTGGTTTTAAGTGGGGTTCATGTTACTTGATCTTTAATTTTATGTTCATCCCTGGTTTTAAGTGGGGTTCATGTTACTTGATCTTTAATTTTATGTTCATCCCTGGTTTTAAGTGGGGTTCATGTTACGTGATCTTTAGTTTTATGTTCATCCCTGGTTTTAAGTGGGGTTCATGTTACTTGATCTTTAGTTTTATGTTCATCCCTGGTTTTAAGTGGGGTTCATGTTACTTGATCTTTAGTTTTATGTTCATCCCTGGTTTTAAGTGGGGTTCATGTTACTTGATCTTTAGTTTTATGTTCATCCCTGATTTAAGTGGGGTTCATGTTACTTGATCTTTAGTTTTATGTTCATCCCTGGTTTTAAGTGGGGTTCATGTTACTTGATCTTTAATTTTATGTTCATCCCTGGTTTTAAGTGGGGTTCATGTTACTTGATCTTTAATTTTATGTTCATCCCTGGTTTTAAGTGGGGTTCATGTTACGTGATCTTTAGTTTTATGTTCATCCCTGGTTTTAAGTGGGGTTCATGTTACTTGATCTTTAGTTTTATGTTCATCCCTGGTTTTAAGTGGGGTTCATGTTACTTGATCTTTAGTTTTATGTTGATCCCTGGTTTTAAGTGGGGTTCATGTTACTTGATCTTTAGTTTTATGTTCATCCCTGGTTTTAAGTGGGGTTCATGTTACTTGATCTTTAGTTTTATGTTCATCCCTGGTTTTAAGTGGGGTTCATGTTACTTGATCTTTAGTTTTATGTTCATCCCTGGTTTTAAGTGGGGTTCATGTTACTTGATCTTTAGTTTTATGTTCATCCCTGGTTTTAAGTGGGGTTCGTGTTACTTGATCTTTAGTTTTATGTTCATCCCTGGTTTTAAGTGGGGTTCATGTTACTTGATCTTTAGTTTTATGTTCATCCCTGGTTTTAAGTGGGGTTCATGTTACTCAATCTTTAGTTTTATGTTCATCCCTGGTTTTAAGTGGGGTTAATGTTACTTGATCTTTAGTTTTATGTTCATCCCTGGTTTTAAGTGGGGTTCATGTTACTTGATCTTTAGTTTTATGTTCATCCCTGTTTTATGTGGGGTTCATGTTACTTGATCTTTAGTTTTATGTTCATCCCTGGTTTTAAGTGGGGTTCGTGTTACTTGATCTTTAGTTTTATGTTCATCCCTGGTTTTAAGTGGGGTTCATGTTACTTGATCTTTAGTTTTATGTTCATCCCTGGTTTTAAGTGGGGTTTATGTTACTTGATCTTTAGTTTTATGTTCATCCCTGTTTTAAGTGGGGTTCATGTTACGTGATCTTTAGTTTTATGTTCATCCCTGGTTTTAAGTGGGGTTCATGTTACTTGATCTTTAGTTTTATGTTCATCCCTGGTTTTAAGTGGGGTTCGTGTTACTTGATCTTAGTTTTATGTTCATCCCTGGTTTTAAGTGGGGTTCATGTTACTCAATCTTTAGTTTTATGTTCATCCCTGGTTTGAAGTGGGGTTCATGTTACGTGATCTTTAGTTTTATGTTCATCCCTGGTTTTAAGTGGGGTTCATGTTACTTGATCTTTAGTTTTATGTTCATCCCTGGTTTTAAGTGGGGTTCATGTTACGTGATCTTTAGTTTTATGTTCATCCCTGGTTTTAAGTGGGGTTCATGTTACTTGATCTTTAGTTTTATGTTCATCCCTGGTTTTAAGTGGGGTTCATGTTACTTGATCTTTAGTTTTATGTTCATCCCTGGTTTTAAGGGTTCATGTTACTTGATCTTTAGTTTTATGTTCATCCCTGGTTTTAAGTGGGGTTCATGTTACTTGATCTTTAGTTTTATGTTCATCCCTGTTTTATGTGGGGTTCATGTTACTTGATCTTTAGTTTTATGTTCATCCCTGGTTTTAAGTGGGGTTCATGTTACTTGATCTTTAATTTTATGTTCATCCCTGGTTTTAAGTGGGGTTCATGTTACTTGATCTTTAATTTTATGTTCATCCCTGGTTTTAAGTGGGGTTCATGTTACGTGATCTTTAGTTTTATGTTCATCCCTGGTTTTAAGTGGGGTTCATGTTACTTGATCTTTAGTTTTATGTTCATCCCTGGTTTTAAGTGGGGTTCATGTTACTTGATCTTTAGTTTTATGTTCATCCCTGGTTTTAAGTGGGGTTCATGTTACTTGATCTTTAGTTTTATGTTCATCCCTGGTTTTAAGTGGGGTTCATGTTACTTGATCTTTAGTTTTATGTTCATCCCTGGTTTTAAGTGGGGTTCATGTTACTTGATCTTTAGTTTTATGTTCATCCCTGGTTTTAAGTGGGGTTCATGTTACTTGATCTTTAGTTTTATGTTCATCCCTGGTTTTAAGTGGGGTTCGTGTTACTTGATCTTTTATGTTCATCCCTGGTTTGAAGTGGGGTTCATGTTACTTGATCTTTAGTTTTATGTTCATCCCTGGTTTTAAGTGGGGTTCATGTTACTCAATCTTTAGTTTTATGTTCATCCCTGGTTTTAAGTGGGGTTAATGTTACTTGATCTTTAGTTTTATGTTCATCCCTGGTTTTAAGTGGGGTTCATGTTACTTGATCTTTAGTTTTATGTTCATCCCTGTTTTATGTGGGGTTCATGTTACTTGATCTTTAGTTTTATGTTCATCCCTGGTTTTAAGTGGGGTTCGTGTTACTTGATCTTTAGTTTTATGTTCATCCCTGGTTTTAAGTGGGGTTTATGTTACTTGATCTTTAGTTTTATGTTCATCCCTGTTTTAAGTGGGGTTCATGTTACGTGATCTTTAGTTTTATGTTCATCCCTGGTTTTAAGTGGGGTTTATGTTACTTGATCTTTAGTTTTATGTTCATCCCTGTTTTAAGTGGGGTTCATGTTACGTGATCTTTAGTTTTATGTTCATCCCTGGTTTTAAGTGGGGTTCATGTTACTTGATCTTTAGTTTTATGTTCATCCCTGGTTTTAAGTGGGGTTCGTGTTACTTGATCTTAGTTTTATGTTCATCCCTGGTTTTAAGTGGGGTTCATGTTACTCAATCTTTAGTTTTATGTTCATCCCTGGTTTGAAGTGGGGTTCATGTTACGTGATCTTTAGTTTTATGTTCATCCCTGGTTTTAAGTGGGGTTCATGTTACTTGATCTTTAGTTTTATGTTCATCCCTGGTTTTAAGTGGGGTTCATGTTACGTGATCTTTAGTTTTATGTTCATCCCTGGTTTTAAGTGGGGTTCATGTTACTTGATCTTTAGTTTTATGTTCATCCCTGGTTTTAAGTGGGGTTCATGTTACTTGATCTTTAGTTTTATGTTCATCCCTGGTTTTAAGGGTTCATGTTACTTGATCTTTAGTTTTATGTTCATCCCTGGTTTTAAGTGGGGTTCATGTTACTTGATCTTTAGTTTTATGTTCATCCCTGTTTTATGTGGGGTTCATGTTACTTGATCTTTAGTTTTATGTTCATCCCTGGTTTTAAGTGGGGTTCATGTTACTTGATCTTTAATTTTATGTTCATCCCTGGTTTTAAGTGGGGTTCATGTTACTTGATCTTTAATTTTATGTTCATCCCTGGTTTTAAGTGGGGTTCATGTTACGTGATCTTTAGTTTTATGTTCATCCCTGGTTTTAAGTGGGGTTCATGTTACTTGATCTTTAGTTTTATGTTCATCCCTGGTTTTAAGTGGGGTTCATGTTACTTGTTCTTTAGTTTTATGTTCATCCCTGGTTTTAAGTGGGGTTCGTGTTACTTGATCTTTAGTTTTATGTTCATCCCTGGTTTTAAGTGGGGTTCATGTTACTTGATCTTTAGTTTTATGTTCATCCCTGGTTTTAAGTGGGGTTCATGTTACTCAATCTTTAGTTTTATGTTCATCCCTGGTTTTAAGTGGGGTTCATGTTACTTGATCTTTAGTTTTATGTTCATCCCTGGTTTTAAGTGGGGTTCATGTTACTTGATCTTTAGTTTTATGTTCATCCCTGGTTTTAAGTGGGGTTCATGTTACATGATCTTTAGTTTTATGTTCATCCCTGGTTTTAAGTGGGGTTCGTGTTACTTGATCTTAGTTTTATGTTCATCCCTGGTTTTAAGTGGGGTTCATGTTACTCAATCTTTAGTTTTATGTTCATCCCTGGTTTTAAGTGGGGTTCATGTTACGTGATCTTTAGTTTTATGTTCATCCCTGGTTTTAAGTGGGGTTCATGTTACTTGATCTTTAGTTTTATGTTCATCCCTGTTTTATGTGGGGTTCATGTTACTTGATCTTTAGTTTTATGTTCATCCCTGGTTTTAAGTGGGGTTCATGTTACGTGATCTTTAGTTTTATGTTCATCCCTGGTTTTAAGTGGGGTTCATGTTACGTGATCTTTAGTTTTATGTTCATCCCTGGTTTTAAGTGGGGTTTATGTTACTTGATCTTTAGTTTTATGTTCATCCCTGGTTTTAAGTGGGGTTCATGTTACTTGATCTTTAGTTTTATGTTCATCCCTGTTTTATGTGGGGTTCATGTTACTTGATCTTTAGTTTTATGTTCATCCCTGGTTTTAAGTGGGGTTCGTGTTACTTGATCTTTAGTTTTATGTTCATCCCTGGTTTTAAGTGGGGTTCATGTTACTTGATCTTTAGTTTTATGTTCATCCCTGGTTTTAAGTGGGGTTTATGTTACTTGATCTTTAGTTTTATGTTCATCCCTGTTTTAAGTGGGGTTCATGTTACGTGATCTTTAGTTTTATGTTCATCCCTGGTTTTAAGTGGGGTTCATGTTTCTTGATCTTTAGTTTTATGTTCATCCCTGGTTTTAAGTGGGGTTCGTGTTACTTGATCTTAGTTTTATGTTCATCCCTGGTTTTAAGTGGGGTTCATGTTACTCAATCTTTAGTTTTATGTTCATCCCTGGTTTGAAGTGGGGTTCATGTTACGTGATCTTTAGTTTTATGTTCATCCCTGGTTTTAAGTGGGGTTCATGTTACTTGATCTTTAGTTTTATGTTCATCCCTGGTTTTAAGTGGGGTTCATGTTACGTGATCTTTAGTTTTATGTTCATACCTGGTTTTAAGTGGGGTTCATGTTACTTGATCTTGAGTTTTATGTTCATCCCTGGTTTTAAGTGGGGTTCATGTTACTTGATCTTTAGTTTTATGTTCATCCCTGGTTTTAAGTGGGGTTCGTGTTACTTGATCTTTAGTTTTATGTTCATCCCTGGTTTTAAGTGGGGTTCATGTTACTTGATCTTTAGTTTTATGTTCATCCCTGGTTTTAAGTGGGGTTCATGTTACTCAATCTTTAGTTTTATGTTCATCCCTGGTTTTAAGTGGGGTTCATGTTACTTGATCTTTAGTTTTATGTTCATCCCTGGTTTTAAGTGGGGTTCATGTTACGTGATCTTTAGTTTTATGTTCATCCCTGGTTTTAAGTGGGGTTCGTGTTACTTGATCTTAGTTTTATGTTCATCCCTGATTTTTAGTGGGGTTCATGTTACTTGATCTTTAGTTTTATGTTCATCCCTGGTTTTAAGTGGGGTTCATGTTACTTGATCTTTAGTTTTATGTTCATCCCTGGTTTTAAGTGGGGTTCGTGTTACTTGATCTTTAGTTTTATGTTCATCCCTGGTTTTAAGTGGGGTTCATGTTACTTGATCTTTAGTTTTATGTTCATCCCTGGTTTTAAGTGGGGTTCATGTTACTCAATCTTTAGTTTTATGTTCATCCCTGGTTTTAAGTGGGGTTCATGTTACTTGATCTTTAGTTTTATGTTCATCCCTGGTTTTAAGTGGGGTTCATGTTACGTGATCTTTAGTTTTATGTTCATCCCTGGTTTTAAGTGGGGTTCATGTTACTTGATCTTTAGTTTTATGTTCATCCCTGGTTTTAAGTGGGGTTCATGTTACGTGATCTTTAGTTTTATGTTCATCCCTGGTTTTAAGTGGGGTTCATGTTACTTGATCTTTACTTTTATGTTCATCCCTGGTTTTAAGTGGGGTTCATGTTACTTGATCTTTAGTTTTATGTTCATCCCTGGTTTTAAGTGGGGTTTGTTACTTGATCTTTAGTTTTATGTTCATCCCTGGTTTTAAGTGGGGTTTGTTACTTGATCTTTAGTTTTATGTTCATCCCTGGTTTTAAGTGGGGTTCATGTTACTTGATCTTTAGTTTTATGTTCATCCCTGGTTTTAAGTGGGGTTCATGTTACGTGATCTTTAGTTTTATGTTCATCCCTGGTTTTAAGTGGGGTTCATGTTACTCAATCTTTAGTTTTATGTTCATCCCTGGTTTTAAGTGGGGTTCATGTTACTTGATCTTTAGTTTTATGTTCATCCCTGGTTTTAAGTTGGGTTCATGTTACTTGATCTTTAGTTTTATGTTCATCCCTGGTTTTAAGTGGGGTTCATGTTACATGATCTTTAGTTTTATGTTCATCCCTGGTTTTAAGTGGGGTTCGTGTTACTTGATCTTAGTTTTATGTTCATCCCTGGTTTTAAGTGGGGTTCATGTTACTCAATCTTTAGTTTTATGTTCATCCCTGGTTTTAAGTGGGGTTCATGTTACGTGATCTTTAGTTTTATGTTCATCCCTGGTTTTAAGTGGGGTTCATGTTACTTGATCTTTAGTTTTATGTTCATCCCTGTTTTATGTGGGGTTCATGTTACTTGATCTTTAGTTTTATGTTCATCCCTGGTTTTAAGTGGGGTTCATGTTACTTGATCTTTAGTTTTATGTTCATCCCTGGTTTTAAGTGGGGTTCATGTTACGTGATCTTTAGTTTTATGTTCATCCCTGGTTTTAAGTGGGGTTTATGTTACTTGATCTTTAGTTTTATGTTCATCCCTGGTTTTAAGTGGGGTTCATGTTACTTGATCTTTAGTTTTATGTTCATCCCTGTTTTATGTGGGGTTCATGTTACTTGATCTTTAGTTTTATGTTCATCCCTGGTTTTAAGTGGGGTTCATGTTACGTGATCTTTAGTTTTATGTTCATCCCTGGTTTTAAGTGGGGTTCATGTTACGTGATCTTTAGTTTTATGTTCATCCCTGGTTTTAAGTGGGGTTTATGTTACTTGATCTTTAGTTTTATGTTCATCCCTGGTTTTAAGTGGGGTTCATGTTACTTGATCTTTAGTTTTATGTTCATCCCTGTTTTATGTGGGGTTCATGTTACTTGATCTTTAGTTTTATGTTCATCCCTGGTTTTAAGTGGGGTTCGTGTTACTTGATCTTTAGTTTTATGTTCATCCCTGGTTTTAAGTGGGGTTCATGTTACTTGATCTTTAGTTTTATGTTCATCCCTGGTTTTAAGTGGGGTTTATGTTACTTGATCTTTAGTTTTATGTTCATCCCTGTTTTAAGTGGGGTTCATGTTACTTGATCTTTAGTTTTATGTTCATCCCTGGTTTTAAGTGGGGTTCATGTTACTTGATCTTTAGTTTTATGTTCATCCCTGGATTTAAGTGGGGTTCGTGTTACTTGATCTTAGTTTTATGTTCATCCCTGGTTTTAAGTGGGGTTCATGTTACTCAATCTTTAGTTTTATGTTCATCCCTGGTTTGAAGTGGGGTTCATGTTACGTGATCTTTAGTTTTATGTTCATCCCTGGTTTTAAGTGGGGTTCATGTTACTTGATCTTTAGTTTTATGTTCATCCCTGGTTTTAAGTGGGGTTCATGTTACTTGATCTTTAGTTTTATGTTCATCCCTGGTTTTAAGTGGGGTTCGTGTTACTTGATCTTTAGTTTTATGTTCATCCCTGGTTTTAAGTGGGGTTCATGTTACTTGATCTTTAGTTTTATGTTCATCCCTGGTTTTAAGTGGGGTTCATGTTACTCAATCTTTAGTTTTATGTTCATCCCTGGTTTTAAGTGGGGTTAATGTTACTTGATCTTTAGTTTTATGTTCATCCCTGGTTTTAAGTGGGGTTCATGTTACTTGATCTTTAGTTTTATGTTCATCCCTGTTTTATGTGGGGTTCATGTTACTTGATCTTTAGTTTTATGTTCATCCCTGGTTTTAAGTGGGGTTCGTGTTACTTGATCTTTAGTTTTATGTTCATCCCTGGTTTTAAGTGGGGTTCATGTTACTTGATCTTTAGTTTTATGTTCATCCCTGGTTTTAAGTGGGGTTTATGTTACTTGATCTTTAGTTTTATGTTCATCCCTGTTTTAAGTGGGGTTCATGTTACGTGATCTTTAGTTTTATGTTCATCCCTGGTTTTAAGTGGGGTTCATGTTACTTGATCTTTAGTTTTATGTTCATCCCTGGTTTTAAGTGGGGTTCGTGTTACTTGATCTTAGTTTTATGTTCATCCCTGGTTTTAAGTGGGGTTCATGTTACTCAATCTTTAGTTTTATGTTCATCCCTGGTTTGAAGTGGGGTTCATGTTACGTGATCTTTAGTTTTATGTTCATCCCTGGTTTTAAGTGGGGTTCATGTTACTTGATCTTTAGTTTTATGTTCATCCCTGGTTTTAAGTGGGGTTCATGTTACATGATCTTTAGTTTTATGTTCATCCCTGGTTTTAAGTGGGGTTCATGTTACTTGATCTTTAGTTTTATGTTCATCCCTGGTTTTAAGTGGGGTTCATGTTACTTGATCTTTAGTTTTATGTTCATCCCTGGTTTTAAGGGTTCATGTTACTTGATCTTTAGTTTTATGTTCATCCCTGGTTTTAAGTGGGGTTCATGTTACTTGATCTTTAGTTTTATGTTCATCCCTGGTTTTAAGTGGGGTTCATGTTACTTGATCTTTAGTTTTATGTTCATCCCTGGTTTGAAGTGGGGTTCATGTTACTTGATCTTTAGTTTTATGTTCATCCCTGGTTTTAAGTGGGGTTCATGTTACTTGATCTTTAGTTTTATGTTCATCCCTGGTTTTAAGTGGGGTTCATGTTACATGATCTTTAGTTTTATGTTCATCCCTGGTTTTAAGTGGGGTTCGTGTTACTTGATCTTAGTTTTATGTTCATCCCTGGTTTTAAGTGGGGTTCATGTTACTCAATCTTTAGTTTTATGTTCATCCCTGGTTTTAAGTGGGGTTCATGTTACGTGATCTTTAGTTTTATGTTCATCCCTGGTTTTAAGTGGGGTTCATGTTACTTGATCTTTAGTTTTATGTTCATCCCTGTTTTATGTGGGGTTCATGTTACTTGATCTTTAGTTTTATGTTCATCCCTGGTTTTAAGTGGGGTTCATGTTACGTGATCTTTAGTTTTATGTTCATCCCTGGTTTTAAGTGGGGTTCATGTTACGTGATCTTTAGTTTTATGTTCATCCCTGGTTTTAAGTGGGGTTTATGTTACTTGATCTTTAGTTTTATGTTCATCCCTGGTTTTAAGTGGGGTTCATGTTACTTGATCTTTAGTTTTATGTTCATCCCTGTTTTATGTGGGGTTCATGTTACTTGATCTTTAGTTTTATGTTCATCCCTGGTTTTAAGTGGGGTTCGTGTTACTTGATCTTTAGTTTTATGTTCATCCCTGGTTTTAAGTGGGGTTCATGTTACTTGATCTTTAGTTTTATGTTCATCCCTGGTTTTAAGTGGGGTTTATGTTACTTGATCTTTAGTTTTATGTTCATCCCTGTTTTAAGTGGGGTTCATGTTACGTGATCTTTAGTTTTATGTTCATCCCTGGTTTTAAGTGGGGTTCATGTTTCTTGATCTTTAGTTTTATGTTCATCCCTGGTTTTAAGTGGGGTTCGTGTTACTTGATCTTAGTTTTATGTTCATCCCTGGTTTTAAGTGGGGTTCATGTTACTCAATCTTTAGTTTTATGTTCATCCCTGGTTTGAAGTGGGGTTCATGTTACGTGATCTTTAGTTTTATGTTCATCCCTGGTTTTAAGTGGGGTTCATGTTACTTGATCTTTAGTTTTATGTTCATCCCTGGTTTTAAGTGGGGTTCATGTTACGTGATCTTTAGTTTTATGTTCATACCTGGTTTTAAGTGGGGTTCATGTTACTTGATCTTGAGTTTTATGTTCATCCCTGGTTTTAAGTGGGGTTCATGTTACTTGATCTTTAGTTTTATGTTCATCCCTGGTTTTAAGTGGGGTTCGTGTTACTTGATCTTTAGTTTTATGTTCATCCCTGGTTTTAAGTGGGGTTCATGTTACTTGATCTTTAGTTTTATGTTCATCCCTGGTTTTAAGTGGGGTTCATGTTACTCAATCTTTAGTTTTATGTTCATCCCTGGTTTTAAGTGGGGTTCATGTTACTTGATCTTTAGTTTTATGTTCATCCCTGGTTTTAAGTGGGGTTCATGTTACGTGATCTTTAGTTTTATGTTCATCCCTGGTTTTAAGTGGGGTTCGTGTTACTTGATCTTAGTTTTATGTTCATCCCTGATTTTTAGTGGGGTTCATGTTACTTGATCTTTAGTTTTATGTTCATCCCTGGTTTTAAGTGGGGTTCATGTTACTTGATCTTTAGTTTTATGTTCATCCCTGGTTTTAAGTGGGGTTCGTGTTACTTGATCTTTAGTTTTATGTTCATCCCTGGTTTTAAGTGGGGTTCATGTTACTTGATCTTTAGTTTTATGTTCATCCCTGGTTTTAAGTGGGGTTCATGTTACTCAATCTTTAGTTTTATGTTCATCCCTGGTTTTAAGTGGGGTTCATGTTACTTGATCTTTAGTTTTATGTTCATCCCTGGTTTTAAGTGGGGTTCATGTTACGTGATCTTTAGTTTTATGTTCATCCCTGGTTTTAAGTGGGGTTCATGTTACTTGATCTTTAGTTTTATGTTCATCCCTGGTTTTAAGTGGGGTTCATGTTACGTGATCTTTAGTTTTATGTTCATCCCTGGTTTTAAGTGGGGTTCATGTTACTTGATCTTTACTTTTATGTTCATCCCTGGTTTTAAGTGGGGTTCATGTTACTTGATCTTTAGTTTTATGTTCATCCCTGGTTTTAAGTGGGGTTTGTTACTTGATCTTTAGTTTTATGTTCATCCCTGGTTTTAAGTGGGGTTTGTTACTTGATCTTTAGTTTTATGTTCATCCCTGGTTTTAAGTGGGGTTCATGTTACTTGATCTTTAGTTTTATGTTCATCCCTGGTTTTAAGTGGGGTTCATGTTACGTGATCTTTAGTTTTATGTTCATCCCTGGTTTTAAGTGGGGTTCATGTTACTCAATCTTTAGTTTTATGTTCATCCCTGGTTTTAAGTGGGGTTCATGTTACTTGATCTTTAGTTTTATGTTCATCCCTGGTTTTAAGTTGGGTTCATGTTACTTGATCTTTAGTTTTATGTTCATCCCTGGTTTTAAGTGGGGTTCATGTTACATGATCTTTAGTTTTATGTTCATCCCTGGTTTTAAGTGGGGTTCGTGTTACTTGATCTTAGTTTTATGTTCATCCCTGGTTTTAAGTGGGGTTCATGTTACTCAATCTTTAGTTTTATGTTCATCCCTGGTTTTAAGTGGGGTTCATGTTACGTGATCTTTAGTTTTATGTTCATCCCTGGTTTTAAGTGGGGTTCATGTTACTTGATCTTTAGTTTTATGTTCATCCCTGTTTTATGTGGGGTTCATGTTACTTGATCTTTAGTTTTATGTTCATCCCTGGTTTTAAGTGGGGTTCATGTTACTTGATCTTTAGTTTTATGTTCATCCCTGGTTTTAAGTGGGGTTCATGTTACGTGATCTTTAGTTTTATGTTCATCCCTGGTTTTAAGTGGGGTTTATGTTACTTGATCTTTAGTTTTATGTTCATCCCTGGTTTTAAGTGGGGTTCATGTTACTTGATCTTTAGTTTTATGTTCATCCCTGTTTTATGTGGGGTTCATGTTACTTGATCTTTAGTTTTATGTTCATCCCTGGTTTTAAGTGGGGTTCATGTTACGTGATCTTTAGTTTTATGTTCATCCCTGGTTTTAAGTGGGGTTTATGTTACTTGATCTTTAGTTTTATGTTCATCCCTGGTTTTAAGTGGGGTTCATGTTACTTGATCTTTAGTTTTATGTTCATCCCTGTTTTATGTGGGGTTCATGTTACTTGATCTTTAGTTTTATGTTCATCCCTGGTTTTAAGTGGGGTTCATGTTACTTGATCTTTAGTTTTATGTTCATCCCTGGTTTTAAGTGGGGTTTATGTTACTTGATCTTTAGTTTTATGTTCATCCCTGTTTTAAGTGGGGTTCATGTTACTTGATCTTTAGTTTTATGTTCATCCCTGGTTTTAAGTGGGGTTCATGTTACTTGATCTTTAGTTTTATGTTCATCCCTGGATTTAAGTGGGGTTCGTGTTACTTGATCTTAGTTTTATGTTCATCCCTGGTTTTAAGTGGGGTTCATGTTACTCAATCTTTAGTTTTATGTTCATCCCTGGTTTGAAGTGGGGTTCATGTTACGTGATCTTTAGTTTTATGTTCATCCCTGGTTTTAAGTGGGGTTCATGTTACTTGATCTTTAGTTTTATGTTCATCCCTGGTTTTAAGTGGGGTTCATGTTACTTGATCTTTAGTTTTATGTTCATCCCTGGTTTTAAGTGGGGTTCGTGTTACTTGATCTTTAGTTTTATGTTCATCCCTGGTTTTAAGTGGGGTTCATGTTACTTGATCTTTAGTTTTATGTTCATCCCTGGTTTTAAGTGGGGTTCATGTTACTCAATCTTTAGTTTTATGTTCATCCCTGGTTTTAAGTGGGGTTAATGTTACTTGATCTTTAGTTTTATGTTCATCCCTGGTTTTAAGTGGGGTTCATGTTACTTGATCTTTAGTTTTATGTTCATCCCTGTTTTATGTGGGGTTCATGTTACTTGATCTTTAGTTTTATGTTCATCCCTGGTTTTAAGTGGGGTTCGTGTTACTTGATCTTTAGTTTTATGTTCATCCCTGGTTTTAAGTGGGGTTCATGTTACTTGATCTTTAGTTTTATGTTCATCCCTGGTTTTAAGTGGGGTTTATGTTACTTGATCTTTAGTTTTATGTTCATCCCTGTTTTAAGTGGGGTTCATGTTACGTGATCTTTAGTTTTATGTTCATCCCTGGTTTTAAGTGGGGTTCATGTTACTTGATCTTTAGTTTTATGTTCATCCCTGGTTTTAAGTGGGGTTCGTGTTACTTGATCTTAGTTTTATGTTCATCCCTGGTTTTAAGTGGGGTTCATGTTACTCAATCTTTAGTTTTATGTTCATCCCTGGTTTGAAGTGGGGTTCATGTTACGTGATCTTTAGTTTTATGTTCATCCCTGGTTTTAAGTGGGGTTCATGTTACTTGATCTTTAGTTTTATGTTCATCCCTGGTTTTAAGTGGGGTTCATGTTACGTGATCTTTAGTTTTATGTTCATCCCTGGTTTTAAGTGGGGTTCATGTTACTTGATCTTTAGTTTTATGTTCATCCCTGGTTTTAAGTGGGGTTCATTTTACTTGATCTTTAGTTTTATGTTCATCCCTGGTTTTAAGGGTTCATGTTACTTGATCTTTAGTTTTATGTTCATCCCTGGTTTTAAGTGGGGTTCATGTTACTTGATCTTTAGTTTTATGTTCATCCCTGTTTTATGTGGGGTTCATGTTACTTGATCTTTAGTTTTATGTTCATCCCTGGTTTTAAGTGGGGTTCATGTTACTTGATCTTTAATTTTATGTTCATCCCTGGTTTTAAGTGGGGTTCATGTTACTTGATCTTTAATTTTATGTTCATCCCTGGTTTTAAGTGGGGTTCATGTTACGTGATCTTTAGTTTTATGTTCATCCCTGGTTTTAAGTGGGGTTCATGTTACTTGATCTTTAGTTTTATGTTCATCCCTGGTTTTAAGTGGGGTTCATGTTACTTGATCTTTAGTTTTATGTTCATCCCTGGTTTTAAGTGGGGTTCGTGTTACTTGATCTTTAGTTTTATGTTCATCCCTGGTTTTAAGTGGGGTTCATGTTACTTGATCTTTAGTTTTATGTTCATCCCTGGTTTTAAGTGGGGTTCATGTTACTCAATCTTTAGTTTTATGTTCATCCCTGGTTTTAAGTGGGGTTAATGTTACTTGATCTTTAGTTTTATGTTCATCCCTGGTTTTAAGTGGGGTTCATGTTACGTGATCTTTAGTTTTATGTTCATCCCTGGTTTTAAGTGGGGTTCGTGTTACTTGATCTTAGTTTTATGTTCATCCCTAGTTTTTAGTGGGGTTCATGTTACGTGATCTTTAGTTTTATGTTCATCCCTGGTTTTAAGTGGGGTTCATGTTACTTGATCTTTAGTTTTATGTTCATCCCTGGTTTTAAGTGGGGTTCATGTTACGTGATCTTTAGTTTTATGTTCATCCCTGGTTTTAAGTGGGGTTCATGTTACTTGATCTTTAGTTTTATGTTCATCCCTGGTTTTAAGTGGGGTTCATGTTACGTGATCTTTAGTTTTATATTCATCCCTGGTTTTAAGTGGGGTTCATGTTACTTGATCTTTACTTTTATGTTCATCCCTGGTTTTAAGTGGGGTTCATGTTACTTGATCTTTAGTTTTATGTTCATCCCTGGTTTTAAGTGGGGTTTGTTACTTGATCTTTAGTTTTATGTTCATCCCTGGTTTTAAGTGGGGTTTGTTACTTGATCTTTAGTTTTATGTTCATCCCTGGTTTTAAGTGGGGTTCATGTTACTTGATCTTTAGTTTTATGTTCATCCCTGGTTTTAAGTGGGGTTCATGTTACGTGATCTTTAGTTTTATGTTCATCCCTGGTTTTAAGTGGGGTTCATGTTACTCAATCTTTAGTTTTATGTTCATCCCTGGTTTTAAGTGGGGTTCATGTTACTTGATCTTTAGTTTTATGTTCATCCCTGGTTTTAAGTTGGGTTCATGTTACTTGATCTTTAGTTTTATGTTCATCCCTGGTTTTAAGTGGGGTTCATGTTACATGATCTTTAGTTTTATGTTCATCCCTGGTTTTAAGTGGGGTTCGTGTTACTTGATCTTAGTTTTATGTTCATCCCTGGTTTTAAGTGGGGTTCATGTTACTCAATCTTTAGTTTTATGTTCATCCCTGGTTTTAAGTGGGGTTCATGTTACGTGATCTTTAGTTTTATGTTCATCCCTGGTTTTAAGTGGGGTTCATGTTACTTGATCTTTAGTTTTATGTTCATCCCTGTTTTATGTGGGGTTCATGTTACTTGATCTTTAGTTTTATGTTGATCCCTGGTTTTAAGTGGGGTTCATGTTACTTGATCTTTAGTTTTATGTTCATCCCTGGTTTTAAGTGGGGTTCATGTTACGTGATCTTTAGTTTTATGTTCATCCCTGGTTTTAAGTGGGGTTTATGTTACTTGATCTTTAGTTTTATGTTCATCCCTGGTTTTAAGTGGGGTTCATGTTACTTGATCTTTAGTTTTATGTTCATCCCTGTTTTATGTGGGGTTCATGTTACTTGATCTTTAGTTTTATGTTCATCCCTGGTTTTAAGTGGGGTTCATGTTACGTGATCTTTAGTTTTATGTTCATCCCTGGTTTTAAGTGGGGTTCATGTTACGTGATCTTTAGTTTTATGTTCATCCCTGGTTTTAAGTGGGGTTTATGTTACTTGATCTTTAGTTTTATGTTCATCCCTGGTTTTAAGTGGGGTTCATGTTACTTGATCTTTAGTTTTATGTTCATCCCTGTTTTAAGTGGGGTTCATGTTACTTGATCTTTAGTTTTATGTTCATCCCTGGTTTTAAGTGGGGTTCGTGTTACTTGATCTTTAGTTTTATGTTCATCCCTGGTTTTAAGTGGGGTTCATGTTACTTGATCTTTAGTTTTATGTTCATCCCTGGTTTTAAGTGGGGTTTATGTTACTTGATCTTTAGTTTTATGTTCATCCCTGTTTTAAGTGGGGTTCATGTTACTTGATCTTTAGTTTTATGTTCATCCCTGGTTTTATGTGGGGTTCATGTTACTTGATCTTTAGTTTTATGTTCATCCCTGGATTTAAGTGGGGTTCGTGTTACTTGATCTTAGTTTTATGTTCATCCCTGGTTTTAAGTGGGGTTCATGTTACTCAATCTTTAGTTTTATGTTCATCCCTGGTTTGAAGTGGGGTTCATGTTACGTGATCTTTAGTTTTATGTTCATCCCTGGTTTTAAGTGGGGTTCATGTTACTTGATCTTTAGTTTTATGTTCATCCCTGGTTTTAAGTGGGGTTCATGTTACTTGATCTTAGTTTTTATGTTCATCCCTGGTTTTAAGTGGGGTTCATGTTACGTGATCTTTAGTTTTATGTTCATCCCTGGTTTTAAGTGGGGTTCATGTTACTTGATCTTTAGTTTTATGTTCATCCCTGGTTTTAAGTGGGGTTCATGTTACTTGATCTTTAGTTTTATGTTCATCCCTGGTTTTAAGTGGGGTTCATGTTACTTGATCTTTAGTTTTATGTTCATCCCTGGTTTTAAGTGGGGTTCATGTTACTTGATCTTTAGTTTTATGTTCATCCCTGGTTTTAAGTGGGGTTCATGTTACGTGATCTTTAGTTTTATGTTCATCCCTGGTTTTAAGTGGGGTTCATGTTACTTGATCTTTAGTTTTATGTTCATCCCTGGTTTTAAGTGGGGTTCATGTTACTTGATCTTTAGTTTTATGTTCATCCCTGGTTTTAAGTGGGGTTTGTGTTACGTGATCTTTAGTTTTATGTTCATCCCTGGTTTTAAGTGGGGTTTATGTTACTTGATCTTTAGTTTTATGTTCATCCCTGGTTTTAAGTGGGGTTCATGTTACTTGATCTTTAGTTTTATGTTCATCCCTGTTTTATGTGGGGTTCATGTTACTTGATCTTTAGTTTTATGTTCATCCCTGGTTTTAAGTGGGGTTCATGTTACGTGATCTTTAGTTTTATGTTCATCCCTGGTTTTAAGTGGGGTTCATGTTACGTGATCTTTAGTTTTATGTTCATCCCTGGTTTTAAGTGGGGTTTATGTTACTTGATCTTTAGTTTTATGTTCATCCCTGGTTTTAAGTGGGGTTCATGTTACTTGATCTTTAGTTTTATGTTCATCCCTGTTTTAAGTGGGGTTCATGTTACTTGATCTTTAGTTTTATGTTCATCCCTGGTTTTAAGTGGGGTTCGTGTTACTTGATCTTTAGTTTTATGTTCATCCCTGGTTTTAAGTGGGGTTCATGTTACTTGATCTTTAGTTTTATGTTCATCCCTGGTTTTAAGTGGGGTTTATGTTACTTGATCTTTAGTTTTATGTTCATCCCTGTTTTAAGTGGGGTTCATGTTACTTGATCTTTAGTTTTATGTTCATCCCTGGTTTTATGTGGGGTTCATGTTACTTGATCTTTAGTTTTATGTTCATCCCTGGATTTAAGTGGGGTTCGTGTTACTTGATCTTAGTTTTATGTTCATCCCTGGTTTTAAGTGGGGTTCATGTTACTCAATCTTTAGTTTTATGTTCATCCCTGGTTTGAAGTGGGGTTCATGTTACGTGATCTTTAGTTTTATGTTCATCCCTGGTTTTAAGTGGGGTTCATGTTACTTGATCTTTAGTTTTATGTTCATCCCTGGTTTTAAGTGGGGTTCATGTTACTTGATCTTAGTTTTTATGTTCATCCCTGGTTTTAAGTGGGGTTCATGTTACGTGATCTTTAGTTTTATGTTCATCCCTGGTTTTAAGTGGGGTTCATGTTACTTGATCTTTAGTTTTATGTTCATCCCTGGTTTTAAGTGGGGTTCATGTTACTTGATCTTTAGTTTTATGTTCATCCCTGGTTTTAAGTGGGGTTCATGTTACTTGATCTTTAGTTTTATGTTCATCCCTGGTTTTAAGTGGGGTTCATGTTACTTGATCTTTAGTTTTATGTTCATCCCTGGTTTTAAGTGGGGTTCATGTTACTTGATCTTTAGTTTTATGTTCATCCCTGGTTTTAAGTGGGGTTCATGTTACTTGATCTTTAGTTTTATGTTCATCCCTGGTTTTAAGTGGGGTTCATGTTACTTGATCTTTAGTTTTATGTTCATCCCTGGTTTTAAGTGGGGTTTGTGTTACGTGATCTTTAGTTTTATGTTCATCCCTGGTTTGAAGTGGTGTTCGTGTTACTTGATCTTTAGTTTTATGTTCATCCCTGGTTTTAAGTGGCGTTCGTGTTACTTGATCTTTAGTTTTATGTTCATCCCTGGTTTTAAGTGGGTTTCGTGTTACTTGATCTTTAGTTTTATGTTCATCCCTGGTTTTAAGTGGGGTTCGTGTTACTTGATCTTTAGTTTTATCTACATCCCTGGTTTTAAGTGGGGTTCATGTTACTTGATCTTTAGTTTTATGTTCATCCCTGATTTTAAGTGGGGTTCATGTTACTTGATTTTTAGTTTTATGTTCATCCCTGTTTTAAGTGGGGTTCATGTTACTTGATCTTTAGTTTTATGTTCATCCCTGTTTTAAGTGGGGTTCGTGTTACTTGATCTTTAGTTTTATGTTCATCCCTGGTTTTAAGTGGGGATCGTGTTACTTGATCTTTAGTTTTATGTTCATTCCTGGTTTTAAGTGGGGTTCATGTTACTTGATCTTTAGTTTTATGTTCATCCCTGGTTTTAAGTGGGGTTCATGTTACCTGATCTTTAGTTTTATGTTCATCCCTGGTTTTAAGTGGGGTTCATGTTACTTGATCTTTAGTTTTATGTTTATCCCTGGTTTTAAGTGGGGTTCATGTTACTTGATCTTTAGTTTTATGTTCATCCCTGGTTTTAAGTGGAGTTTGTGTTACTTGATCTTTAGTTTTATGTTCATCCCTGGTTTGAAGTGGGGTTCGTGTTACTTGATCTTTAGTTTTATGTTCATCCCTGGTTTTAAGTGGCGTTCGTGTTACTTGATCTTTAGTTTTATGTTCATCCCTGGTTTTAAGTGGGGTTCGTGTTACTTGATCTTTAGTTTTATGCTCATCCCTGGTTTTAAGTGGGGTTCGTGTTACTTGATCTTTAGTTTTATGTTCATCCCTGTTTTATGTGGGGTTCATGTTACTTGATCTTTAGTTTTATGTTCATCCCTGGTTTTAAGTGGGGTTCATGTTACTTGATCTTTAATTTTATGTTCATCCCTGGTTTTAAGTGGGGTTCATGTTACTTGATCTTTAATTTTATGTTCATCCCTGGTTTTAAGTGGGGTTCATGTTACGTGATCTTTAGTTTTATGTTCATCCCTGGTTTTATGTGGGGTTCATGTTACTTGATCTTTAGTTTTATGTTCATCCCTGGTTTTAAGTGGGGTTCATGTTACTTGATCTTTAGTTTACGTTCATCCCTGGTTTTAAGTGGGGTTCGTGTTACTTGATCTTTAGTTTTATGTTCATCCCTGGTTTTAAGTGGGGTTCATGTTACTTGATCTTTAGTTTTATGTTCATCCCTGGTTTTAAGTGGGGTTCATGTTACTCAATCTTTAGTTTTATGTTCATCCCTGGTTTTAAGTGGGGTTAATGTTACTTGATCTTTAGTTTTATGTTCATCCCTGGTTTTAAGTGGGGTTCATGTTACGTGATCTTTAGTTTTATGTTCATCCCTGGTTTTAAGTGGGGTTCGTGTTACTTGATCTTAGTTTTATGTTCATCCCTAGTTTTTAGTGGGGTTCATGTTACGTGATCTTTAGTTTTATGTTCATCCCTGGTTTTAAGTGGGGTTCATGTTACTTGATCTTTAGTTTTATGTTCATCCCTGGTTTTAAGTGGGGTTCATGTTACGTGATCTTTAGTTTTATGTTCATCCCTGGTTTTAAGTGGGGTTCATGTTACTTGATCTTTAGTTTTATGTTCATCCCTGGTTTTAAGTGGGGTTCATGTTACGTGATCTTTAGTTTTATATTCATCCCTGGTTTTAAGTGGGGTTCATGTTACTTGATCTTTACTTTTATGTTCATCCCTGGTTTTAAGTGGGGTTCATGTTACTTGATCTTTAGTTTTATGTTCATCCCTGGTTTTAAGTGGGGTTTGTTACTTGATCTTTAGTTTTATGTTCATCCCTGGTTTTAAGTGGGGTTTGTTACTTGATCTTTAGTTTTATGTTCATCCCTGGTTTTAAGTGGGGTTCATGTTACTTGATCTTTAGTTTTATGTTCATCCCTGGTTTTAAGTGGGGTTCATGTTACGTGATCTTTAGTTTTATGTTCATCCCTGGTTTTAAGTGGGGTTCATGTTACTCAATCTTTAGTTTTATGTTCATCCCTGGTTTTAAGTGGGGTTCATGTTACTTGATCTTTAGTTTTATGTTCATCCCTGGTTTTAAGTTGGGTTCATGTTACTTGATCTTTAGTTTTATGTTCATCCCTGGTTTTAAGTGGGGTTCATGTTACATGATCTTTAGTTTTATGTTCATCCCTGGTTTTAAGTGGGGTTCATGTTACGTGATCTTTAGTTTTATGTTCATCCCTGGTTTTAAGTGGGGTTCGTGTTACTTGATCTTTAGTTTTATGTTCATCCCTGGTTTTAAGTGGGGTTCATGTTACTTGATCTTTAGTTTTATGTTCATCCCTGGTTTTAAGTGGGGTTCATGTTACTCAATCTTTAGTTTTATGTTCATCCCTGGTTTTAAGTGGGGTTAATGTTACTTGATCTTTAGTTTTATGTTCATCCCTGGTTTTAAGTGGGGTTCATGTTACGTGATCTTTAGTTTTATGTTCATCCCTGGTTTTAAGTGGGGTTCGTGTTACTTGATCTTAGTTTTATGTTCATCCCTAGTTTTTAGTGGGGTTCATGTTACGTGATCTTTAGTTTTATGTTCATCCCTGGTTTTAAGTGGGGTTCATGTTACTTGATCTTTAGTTTTATGTTCATCCCTGGTTTTAAGTGGGGTTCATGTTACGTGATCTTTAGTTTTATGTTCATCCCTGGTTTTAAGTGGGGTTCATGTTACTTGATCTTTAGTTTTATGTTCATCCCTGGTTTTAAGTGGGGTTCATGTTACGTGATCTTTAGTTTTATATTCATCCCTGGTTTTAAGTGGGGTTCATGTTACTTGATCTTTACTTTTATGTTCATCCCTGGTTTTAAGTGGGGTTCATGTTACTTGATCTTTAGTTTTATGTTCATCCCTGGTTTTAAGTGGGGTTTGTTACTTGATCTTTAGTTTTATGTTCATCCCTGGTTTTAAGTGGGGTTTGTTACTTGATCTTTAGTTTTATGTTCATCCCTGGTTTTAAGTGGGGTTCATGTTACTTGATCTTTAGTTTTATGTTCATCCCTGGTTTTAAGTGGGGTTCATGTTACGTGATCTTTAGTTTTATGTTCATCCCTGGTTTTAAGTGGGGTTCATGTTACTCAATCTTTAGTTTTATGTTCATCCCTGGTTTTAAGTGGGGTTCATGTTACTTGATCTTTAGTTTTATGTTCATCCCTGGTTTTAAGTTGGGTTCATGTTACTTGATCTTTAGTTTTATGTTCATCCCTGGTTTTAAGTGGGGTTCATGTTACATGATCTTTAGTTTTATGTTCATCCCTGGTTTTAAGTGGGGTTCGTGTTACTTGATCTTAGTTTTATGTTCATCCCTGGTTTTAAGTGGGGTTCATGTTACTCAATCTTTAGTTTTATGTTCATCCCTGGTTTTAAGTGGGGTTCATGTTACGTGATCTTTAGTTTTATGTTCATCCCTGGTTTTAAGTGGGGTTCATGTTACTTGATCTTTAGTTTTATGTTCATCCCTGTTTTATGTGGGGTTCATGTTACTTGATCTTTAGTTTTATGTTGATCCCTGGTTTTAAGTGGGGTTCATGTTACTTGATCTTTAGTTTTATGTTCATCCCTGGTTTTAAGTGGGGTTCATGTTACGTGATCTTTAGTTTTATGTTCATCCCTGGTTTTAAGTGGGGTTTATGTTACTTGATCTTTAGTTTTATGTTCATCCCTGGTTTTAAGTGGGGTTCATGTTACTTGATCTTTAGTTTTATGTTCATCCCTGTTTTATGTGGGGTTCATGTTACTTGATCTTTAGTTTTATGTTCATCCCTGGTTTTAAGTGGGGTTCATGTTACGTGATCTTTAGTTTTATGTTCATCCCTGGTTTTAAGTGGGGTTCATGTTACGTGATCTTTAGTTTTATGTTCATCCCTGGTTTTAAGTGGGGTTTATGTTACTTGATCTTTAGTTTTATGTTCATCCCTGGTTTTAAGTGGGGTTCATGTTACTTGATCTTTAGTTTTATGTTCATCCCTGTTTTATGTGGGGTTCATGTTACTTGATCTTTAGTTTTATGTTCATCCCTGGTTTTAAGTGGGGTTCGTGTTACTTGATCTTTAATTTTATGTTCATCCCTGGTTTTAAGTGGGGTTCATGTTACTTTATCTTTAGTTTTATGTTCATCCCTGGTTTTAAGTGGGGTTTATGTTACTTGATCTTTAGTTTTATGTTCATCCCTGTTTTAAGTGGGGTTCATGTTACTTGATCTTTAGTTTTATGTTCATCCCTGGTTTTATGTGGGGTTCATGTTACTTGATCTTTAGTTTTATGTTCATCCCTGGATTTAAGTGGGGTTCGTGTTACTTGATCTTAGTTTTATGTTCATCCCTGGTTTTAAGTGGGGTTCATGTTACTCAATCTTTAGTTTTATGTTCATCCCTGGTTTGAAGTGGGGTTCATGTTACGTGATCTTTAGTTTTATGTTCATCCCTGGTTTTAAGTGGGGTTCATGTTACTTGATCTTTAGTTTTATGTTCATCCCTGGTTTTAAGTGGGGTTCATGTTACTTGATCTTAGTTTTTATGTTCATCCCTGGTTTTAAGTGGGGTTCATGTTACGTGATCTTTAGTTTTATGTTCATCCCTGGTTTTAAGTGGGGTTCATGTTACTTGATCTTTAGTTTTATGTTCATCCCTGGTTTTAAGTGGGGTTCATGTTACTTGATCTTTAGTTTTATGTTCATCCCTGGTTTTAAGTGGGGTTCATGTTACTTGATCTTTAGTTTTATGTTCATCCCTGGTTTTAAGTGGGGTTCATGTTACTTGATCTTTAGTTTTATGTTCATCCCTGGTTTTAAGTGGGGTTCATGTTACGTGATCTTTAGTTTTATGTTCATCCCTGGTTTTAAGTGGGGTTCATGTTACTTGATCTTTAGTTTTATGTTCATCCCTGGTTTTAAGTGGGGTTCATGTTACTTGATCTTTAGTTTTATGTTCATCCCTGGTTTTAAGTGGGGTTTGTGTTACGTGATCTTTAGTTTTATGTTCATCCCTGGTTTGAAGTGGTGTTCGTGTTACTTGATCTTTAGTTTTATGTTCATCCCTGGTTTTAAGTGGTGTTCGTGTTACTTGATCTTTAGTTTTATGTTCATCCCTGGTTTTAAGTTGGTTTCGTGTTACTTGATCTTTAGTTTTATGTTCATCCCTGGTTTTAAGTGGGGTTCGTGTTACTTGATCTTTAGTTTTATCTACATCCCTGGTTTTAAGTGGGGTTCATGTTACTTGATCTTTAGTTTTATGTTCATCCCTGATTTTAAGTGGGGTTCATGTTACTTGATTTTTAGTTTTATGTTCATCCCTGTTTTAAGTGGGGTTCATGTTACTTGATCTTTAGTTTTATGTTCATCCCTGTTTTAAGTGGGGTTCGTGTTACTTGATCTTTAGTTTTATGTTCATCCCTGGTTTTAAGTGGGGATCGTGTTACTTGATCTTTAGTTTTATGTTCATTCCTGGTTTTAAGTGGGGTTCATGTTACTTGATCTTTAGTTTTATGTTCATCCCTGGTTTTAAGTGGGGTTCATGTTACCTGATCTTTAGTTTTATGTTCATCCCTGGTTTTAAGTGGGGTTCATGTTACTTGATCTTTAGTTTTATGTTTATCCCTGGTTTTAAGTGGGGTTCATGTTACTTGATCTTTAGTTTTATGTTCATCCCTGGTTTGAAGTGGAGTTCGTGTTACTTGATCTTTAGTTTTATGTTCATCCCTGGTTTGAAGTGGGGTTCGTGTTACTTGATCTTTAGTTTTATGTTCATCCCTGGTTTTAAGTGGCGTTCGTGTTACTTGATCTTTAGTTTTATGTTCATCCCTGGTTTTAAGTGGGGTTCGTGTTACTTGATCTTTAGTTTTATGCTCATCCCTGGTTTTAAGTGGGGTTCGTGTTACTTGATCTTTAGTTTTATGTTCATCCCTGGTTTTAAGTGGGGTTCATGTTACTTGATCTTTAGTTTTATGTTCATCCCTGGTTTTAAGTGGGGTTCATGTTACTTGATTTTTAGTTTTATGTTCATCCCTGTTTTAAGTGGGGTTCATGTTACTTGATCTTTAGTTTTATGTTCATCCCTGTTTTAAGTGGGGTTCGTGTTACTTGATCTTTAGTTTTATGTTCATCCCTGGTTTTAAGTGGGGTTCGTGTTACTTGATCTTTAGTTTTATGTTCATTCCTGGTTTTAAGTGGGGTTCATGTTACTTGATCTTTAGTTTTATGTTCATCCCTGGTTTTAAGTGGGGTTCATGTTACCTGATCTTTAGTTTTATGTTCATCCCTGGTTTTAAGTGGGGTTCATGTTACTTGATCTTTAGTTTTATGTTCATCCCTGGTTTTAAGTGGGGTTCGTGTTACTTGATCTTAGTTTTATGTTCATCCCTGGTTTTAAGTAGGGATCGTGTTACTTGATCTTTAGTTTAATGTTCATCCCTGGTTTTAAGTGGGGTTCGTGTTACTTGATCTTTAGTTTTATGTTCATCCCTGGTTTTAAGTGGGGTTCGTGTCACTTGATCCTAGTTTTATGTTCATCCCTGGTTTTAAGTAGGGTTCGTGTTACTTGATCTTTAGTTTTATGTTCATCCCTGGTTTTAAGTGAGGTTCATGTTACTTGATCTTTAGTTTTATGTTCATCCCTGTTTTAAGTGGGGTTCATGTTACGTGATCTTTAGTTTTATGTTCATCCCTGGTTTTAAGTGGGGTTCATGTTACTTGATCTTTAGTTTTATGTTCATCCCTGGTTTTAAGTGGGGTTCATGTTACGTGATCTTTAGTTTTATGTTCATCCCTGGTTTTAAGTGGGGTTCGTGTTACTTGATCTTAGTTTTATGTTCATCCCTAGTTTTTAGTGGGGTTCATGTTACGTGATCTTTAGTTTTATGTTCATCCCTGGTTTTAAGTGGGGTTCATGTTACTTGATCTTTAGTTTTATGTTCATCCCTGGTTTTAAGTGGGGTTCATGTTACGTGATCTTTAGTTTTATGTTCATCCCTGGTTTTAAGTGGGGTTCATGTTACTTGATCTTTAGTTTTATGTTCATCCCTGGTTTTAAGTGGGGTTCATGTTACGTGATCTTTAGTTTTATATTCATCCCTGGTTTTAAGTGGGGTTCATGTTACTTGATCTTTACTTTTATGTTCATCCCTGGTTTTAAGTGGGGTTCATGTTACTTGATCTTTAGTTTTATGTTCATCCCTGGTTTTAAGTGGGGTTTGTTACTTGATCTTTAGTTTTATGTTCATCCCTGGTTTTAAGTGGGGTTTGTTACTTGATCTTTAGTTTTATGTTCATCCCTGGTTTTAAGTGGGGTTCATGTTACTTGATCTTTAGTTTTATGTTCATCCCTGGTTTTAAGTGGGGTTCATGTTACGTGATCTTTAGTTTTATGTTCATCCCTGGTTTTAAGTGGGGTTCATGTTACTCAATCTTTAGTTTTATGTTCATCCCTGGTTTTAAGTGGGGTTCATGTTACTTGATCTTTAGTTTTATGTTCATCCCTGGTTTTAAGTTGGGTTCATGTTACTTGATCTTTAGTTTTATGTTCATCCCTGGTTTTAAGTGGGGTTCATGTTACATGATCTTTAGTTTTATGTTCATCCCTGGTTTTAAGTGGGGTTCGTGTTACTTGATCTTAGTTTTATGTTCATCCCTGGTTTTAAGTGGGGTTCATGTTACTCAATCTTTAGTTTTATGTTCATCCCTGGTTTTAAGTGGGGTTCATGTTACGTGATCTTTAGTTTTATGTTCATCCCTGGTTTTAAGTGGGGTTCATGTTACTTGATCTTTAGTTTTATGTTCATCCCTGTTTTATGTGGGGTTCATGTTACTTGATCTTTAGTTTTATGTTGATCCCTGGTTTTAAGTGGGGTTCATGTTACTTGATCTTTAGTTTTATGTTCATCCCTGGTTTTAAGTGGGGTTCATGTTACGTGATCTTTAGTTTTATGTTCATCCCTGGTTTTAAGTGGGGTTTATGTTACTTGATCTTTAGTTTTATGTTCATCCCTGGTTTTAAGTGGGGTTCATGTTACTTGATCTTTAGTTTTATGTTCATCCCTGTTTTATGTGGGGTTCATGTTACTTGATCTTTAGTTTTATGTTCATCCCTGGTTTTAAGTGGGGTTCATGTTACGTGATCTTTAGTTTTATGTTCATCCCTGGTTTTAAGTGGGGTTCATGTTACGTGATCTTTAGTTTTATGTTCATCCCTGGTTTTAAGTGGGGTTTATGTTACTTGATCTTTAGTTTTATGTTCATCCCTGGTTTTAAGTGGGGTTCATGTTACTTGATCTTTAGTTTTATGTTCATCCCTGTTTTATGTGGGGTTCATGTTACTTGATCTTTAGTTTTATGTTCATCCCTGGTTTTAAGTGGGGTTCGTGTTACTTGATCTTTAATTTTATGTTCATCCCTGGTTTTAAGTGGGGTTCATGTTACTTTATCTTTAGTTTTATGTTCATCCCTGGTTTTAAGTGGGGTTTATGTTACTTGATCTTTAGTTTTATGTTCATCCCTGTTTTAAGTGGGGTTCATGTTACTTGATCTTTAGTTTTATGTTCATCCCTGGTTTTATGTGGGGTTCATGTTACTTGATCTTTAGTTTTATGTTCATCCCTGGATTTAAGTGGGGTTCGTGTTACTTGATCTTAGTTTTATGTTCATCCCTGGTTTTAAGTGGGGTTCATGTTACTCAATCTTTAGTTTTATGTTCATCCCTGGTTTGAAGTGGGGTTCATGTTACGTGATCTTTAGTTTTATGTTCATCCCTGGTTTTAAGTGGGGTTCATGTTACTTGATCTTTAGTTTTATGTTCATCCCTGGTTTTAAGTGGGGTTCATGTTACTTGATCTTAGTTTTTATGTTCATCCCTGGTTTTAAGTGGGGTTCATGTTACGTGATCTTTAGTTTTATGTTCATCCCTGGTTTTAAGTGGGGTTCATGTTACTTGATCTTTAGTTTTATGTTCATCCCTGGTTTTAAGTGGGGTTCATGTTACTTGATCTTTAGTTTTATGTTCATCCCTGGTTTTAAGTGGGGTTCATGTTACTTGATCTTTAGTTTTATGTTCATCCCTGGTTTTAAGTGGGGTTCATGTTACTTGATCTTTAGTTTTATGTTCATCCCTGGTTTTAAGTGGGGTTCATGTTACGTGATCTTTAGTTTTATGTTCATCCCTGGTTTTAAGTGGGGTTCATGTTACTTGATCTTTAGTTTTATGTTCATCCCTGGTTTTAAGTGGGGTTCATGTTACTTGATCTTTAGTTTTATGTTCATCCCTGGTTTTAAGTGGGGTTTGTGTTACGTGATCTTTAGTTTTATGTTCATCCCTGGTTTGAAGTGGTGTTCGTGTTACTTGATCTTTAGTTTTATGTTCATCCCTGGTTTTAAGTGGTGTTCGTGTTACTTGATCTTTAGTTTTATGTTCATCCCTGGTTTTAAGTTGGTTTCGTGTTACTTGATCTTTAGTTTTATGTTCATCCCTGGTTTTAAGTGGGGTTCGTGTTACTTGATCTTTAGTTTTATCTACATCCCTGGTTTTAAGTGGGGTTCATGTTACTTGATCTTTAGTTTTATGTTCATCCCTGATTTTAAGTGGGGTTCATGTTACTTGATTTTTAGTTTTATGTTCATCCCTGTTTTAAGTGGGGTTCATGTTACTTGATCTTTAGTTTTATGTTCATCCCTGTTTTAAGTGGGGTTCGTGTTACTTGATCTTTAGTTTTATGTTCATCCCTGGTTTTAAGTGGGGATCGTGTTACTTGATCTTTAGTTTTATGTTCATTCCTGGTTTTAAGTGGGGTTCATGTTACTTGATCTTTAGTTTTATGTTCATCCCTGGTTTTAAGTGGGGTTCATGTTACCTGATCTTTAGTTTTATGTTCATCCCTGGTTTTAAGTGGGGTTCATGTTACTTGATCTTTAGTTTTATGTTTATCCCTGGTTTTAAGTGGGGTTCATGTTACTTGATCTTTAGTTTTATGTTCATCCCTGGTTTGAAGTGGAGTTCGTGTTACTTGATCTTTAGTTTTATGTTCATCCCTGGTTTGAAGTGGGGTTCGTGTTACTTGATCTTTAGTTTTATGTTCATCCCTGGTTTTAAGTGGCGTTCGTGTTACTTGATCTTTAGTTTTATGTTCATCCCTGGTTTTAAGTGGGGTTCGTGTTACTTGATCTTTAGTTTTATGCTCATCCCTGGTTTTAAGTGGGGTTCGTGTTACTTGATCTTTAGTTTTATGTTCATCCCTGGTTTTAAGTGGGGTTCATGTTACTTGATCTTTAGTTTTATGTTCATCCCTGGTTTTAAGTGGGGTTCATGTTACTTGATTTTTAGTTTTATGTTCATCCCTGTTTTAAGTGGGGTTCATGTTACTTGATCTTTAGTTTTATGTTCATCCCTGTTTTAAGTGGGGTTCGTGTTACTTGATCTTTAGTTTTATGTTCATCCCTGGTTTTAAGTGGGGTTCGTGTTACTTGATCTTTAGTTTTATGTTCATTCCTGGTTTTAAGTGGGGTTCATGTTACTTGATCTTTAGTTTTATGTTCATCCCTGGTTTTAAGTGGGGTTCATGTTACCTGATCTTTAGTTTTATGTTCATCCCTGGTTTTAAGTGGGGTTCATGTTACTTGATCTTTAGTTTTATGTTCATCCCTGGTTTTAAGTGGGGTTCGTGTTACTTGATCTTAGTTTTATGTTCATCCCTGGTTTTAAGTAGGGATCGTGTTACTTGATCTTTAGTTTAATGTTCATCCCTGGTTTTAAGTGGGGTTCGTGTTACTTGATCTTTAGTTTTATGTTCATCCCTGGTTTTAAGTGGGGTTCGTGTCACTTGATCCTAGTTTTATGTTCATCCCTGGTTTTAAGTAGGGTTCGTGTTACTTGATCTTTAGTTTTATGTTCATCCCTGGTTTTAAGTGAGGTTCATGTTACTTGATCTTTAGTTTTATGTTCATCCCTGTTTTAAGTGGGGTTCATGTTACGTGATCTTTAGTTTTATGTTCATCCCTGGTTTTAAGTGGGGTTCATGTTACTTGATCTTTAGTTTTATGTTCATCCCTGGTTTTAAGTGGGGTTCATGTTACTTGATCTTTAGTTTTATGTTCATCCCTGGTTTTAAGTAGGGTTCATGTTACTTGATCTTTAGTTTTATGTTCATCCCTGGTTTTAAGTGGGGTTCATGTTACGTGATCTTTAGTTTTATGTTCATCCCTGGTTTTAAGTGGGGTTCATGTTACTCAATCTTTAGTTTTATGTTCATCCCTGGTTTTAAGTGGGGTTCATGTTACTTGATCTTTAGTTTTATGTTCATCCCTGGTTTTAAGTGGGGTTCGTGTTACGTGATCTTTAGTTTTATGTTCATCCCTGGTTTTAAGTGGGGTTCATGTTACTTGATCTTTAGTTTTATGTTCATCCCTGGTTTTAAGTGGGGTTCATGTTACTTGATCTTTAGTTTTATGTTCATCCCTGGTTTTAAGTGGGGTTCATGTTACTTGATCTTTAGTTTTATGTTCATCCCTGGTTTTAAGTGGGGTTCGTGTTACGTGATCTTTAGTTTTATGTTCATCCCTGGTTTTAAGTGCGGTTCGTGTTACGTGATCTTTAGTTTTATGTTCATCCCTGGTTTTTAGTGGGGTTCGTGTTACGTGATCTTTAGTTTTATGTTCATCCCTGGTTTTAAGTGGGGTTCATGTTACTCAATCTTTAGTTTTATGTTCATCCCTGGTTTTAAGTGGGGTTCATGTTACTTGATCTTTAGTTTTATGTTCATCCCTGGTTTTAAGTGGGGTTCATGTTACTTGATCTTTAGTTTTATGTTCATCCCTGGTTTTAAGTGGGGTTCATGTTACATGATCTTTAGTTTTATGTTCATCCCTGGTTTTAAGTGGGGTTCGTGTTACTTGATCTTAGTTTTATGTTCATCCCTGGTTTTAAGTGGGGTTCATGTTACTCAATCTTTAGTTTTATGTTCATCCCTGGTTTTAAGTGGGGTTCATGTTACGTGATCTTTAGTTTTATGTTCATCCCTGGTTTTAAGTGGGGTTCATGTTACTTGATCTTTAGTTTTATGTGGGGTTCATGTTACTTGATCTTTAGTTTTATGTTCATCCCTGGTTTTAAGTGGGGTTCATGTTACGTGATCTTTAGTTTTATGTTCATCCCTGGTTTTAAGTGGGGTTCATGTTACGTGATCTTTAGTTTTATGTTCATCCCTGGTTTTAAGTGGGGTTTATGTTACTTGATCTTTAGTTTTATGTTCATCCCTGGTTTTAAGTGGGGTTCATGTTACTTGATCTTTAGTTTTATGTTCATCCCTGTTTTATGTGGGGTTCATGTTACTTGATCTTTAGTTTTATGTTCATCCCTGGTTTTAAGTGGGGTTCGTGTTACTTGATCTTTAGTTTTATGTTCATCCCTGGTTTTAAGTGGGGTTCATGTTACTTGATCTTTAGTTTTATGTTCATCCCTGGTTTTAAGTGGGGTTTATGTTACTTGATCTTTAGTTTTATGTTCATCCCTGTTTTAAGTGGGGTTCATGTTACGTGATCTTTAGTTTTATGTTCATCCCTGGTTTTAATTGGGGTTCATGTTACTTGATCTTTAGTTTTATGTTCATCCCTGGTTTTAAGTGGGGTTCGTGTTACTTGATCTTAGTTTTATGTTCATCCCTGGTTTTAAGTGGGGTTCATGTTACTCAATCTTTAGTTTTATGTTCATCCCTCGTTTGAAGTGGGGTTCATGTTACGTGATCTTTAGTTTTATGTTCATCCCTGGTTTTAAGTGGGGTTCATGTTACTTGATCTTTAGTTTTATGTTCATCCCTGGTTTTAAGTGGGGTTCATGTTACGTGATCTTTAGTTTTATGTTCATCCCTGGTTTTAAGTGGGGTTCATGTTACTTGATCTTTAGTTTTATGTTCATCCCTGGTTTTAAGTGGGGTTCATGTTACTTGATCTTTAGTTTTATGTTCATCCCTGGTTTTAAGGGTTCATGTTACTTGATCTTTAGTTTTATGTTCATCCCTGGTTTTAAGTGGGGTTCATGTTACTTGATCTTTAGTTTTATGTTCATCCCTGTTTTATGTGGGGTTCATGTTACTTGATCTTTAGTTTTATGTTCATCCCTGGTTTTAAGTGGGGTTCATGTTACTTGATCTTTAATTTTATGTTCATCCCTGGTTTTAAGTGGGGTTCATGTTACTTGATCTTTAATTTTATGTTCATCCCTGGTTTTAAGTGGGGTTCATGTTACGTGATCTTTAGTTTTATGTTCATCCCTGGTTTTAAGTGGGGTTCATGTTACTTGATCTTTAGTTTTATGTTCATCCCTGGTTTTAAGTGGGGTTCATGTTACTTGATCTTTAGTTTTATGTTCATCCCTGGTTTTAAGTGGGGTTCATGTTACTTGATCTTTAGTTTTATGTTCATCCCTGATTTAAGTGGGGTTCATGTTACTTGATCTTTAGTTTTATGTTCATCCCTGGTTTTAAGTGGGGTTCATGTTACTTGATCTTTAATTTTATGTTCATCCCTGGTTTTAAGTGGGGTTCATGTTACTTGATCTTTAATTTTATGTTCATCCCTGGTTTTAAGTGGGGTTCATGTTACGTGATCTTTAGTTTTATGTTCATCCCTGGTTTTAAGTGGGGTTCATGTTACTTGATCTTTAGTTTTATGTTCATCCCTGGTTTTAAGTGGGGTTCATGTTACTTGATCTTTAGTTTTATGTTGATCCCTGGTTTTAAGTGGGATTCATGTTACTTGATCTTTAGTTTTATGTTCATCCCTGGTTTTAAGTGGGGTTCATGTTACTTGATCTTTAGTTTTATGTTCATCCCTGGTTTTAAGTGGGGTTCATGTTACTTGATCTTTAGTTTTATGTTCATCCCTGGTTTTAAGTGGGGTTCATGTTACTTGATCTTTAGTTTTATGTTCATCCCTGGTTTTAAGAGGGGTTCGTGTTACTTGATCTTTAGTTTTATGTTCATCCCTGGTTTTAAGTGGGGTTCATGTTACTTGATCTTTAGTTTTATGTTCATCCCTGGTTTTAAGTGGGGTTCATGTTACTCAATCTTTAGTTTTATGTTCATCCCTGGTTTTAAGTGGGGTTAATGTTACTTGATCTTTAGTTTTATGTTCATCCCTGGTTTTAAGTGGGGTTCATGTTACTTGATCTTTAGTTTTATGTTCATCCCTGTTTTATGTGGGGTTCATGTTACTTGATCTTTAGTTTTATGTTCATCCCTGGTTTTAAGTGGGGTTCGTGTTACTTGATCTTTAGTTTTATGTTCATCCCTGGTTTTAAGTGGGGTTCATGTTACTTGATCTTTAGTTTTATGTTCATCCCTGGTTTTAAGTGGGGTTTATGTTACTTGATCTTTAGTTTTATGTTCATCCCTGTTTTAAGTGGGGTTCATGTTACGTGATCTTTAGTTTTATGTTCATCCCTGGTTTTAAGTGGGGTTCATGTTACTTGATCTTTAGTTTTATGTTCATCCCTGGTTTTAAGTGGGGTTCGTGTTACTTGATCTTAGTTTTATGTTCATCCCTGGTTTTAAGTGGGGTTCATGTTACTCAATCTTTAGTTTTATGTTCATCCCTGGTTTGAAGTGGGGTTCATGTTACGTGATCTTTAGTTTTATGTTCATCCCTGGTTTTAAGTGGGGTTCATGTTACTTGATCTTTAGTTTTATGTTCATCCCTGGTTTTAAGTGGGGTTCATGTTACGTGATCTTTAGTTTTATGTTCATCCCTGGTTTTAAGTGGGGTTCATGTTACTTGATCTTTAGTTTTATGTTCATCCCTGGTTTTAAGTGGGGTTCATGTTACTTGATCTTTAGTTTTATGTTCATCCCTGGTTTTAAGGGTTCATGTTACTTGATCTTTAGTTTTATGTTCATCCCTGGTTTTAAGTGGGGTTCATGTTACTTGATCTTTAGTTTTATGTTCATCCCTGTTTTATGTGGGGTTCATGTTACTTGATCTTTAGTTTTATGTTCATCCCTGGTTTTAAGTGGGGTTCATGTTACTTGATCTTTAATTTTATGTTCATCCCTGGTTTTAAGTGGGGTTCATGTTACTTGATCTTTAATTTTATGTTCATCCCTGGTTTTAAGTGGGGTTCATGTTACGTGATCTTTAGTTTTATGTTCATCCCTGGTTTTAAGTGGGGTTCATGTTACTTGATCTTTAGTTTTATGTTCATCCCTGGTTTTAAGTGGGGTTCATGTTACTTGATCTTTAGTTTTATGTTCATCCCTGGTTTTAAGTGGGGTTCATGTTACTTGATCTTTAGTTTTATGTTCATCCCTGATTTAAGTGGGGTTCATGTTACTTGATCTTTAGTTTTATGTTCATCCCTGGTTTTAAGTGGGGTTCATGTTACTTGATCTTTAATTTTATGTTCATCCCTGGTTTTAAGTGGGGTTCATGTTACTTGATCTTTAATTTTATGTTCATCCCTGGTTTTAAGTGGGGTTCATGTTACGTGATCTTTAGTTTTATGTTCATCCCTGGTTTTAAGTGGGGTTCATGTTACTTGATCTTTAGTTTTATGTTCATCCCTGGTTTTAAGTGGGGTTCATGTTACTTGATCTTTAGTTTTATGTTGATCCCTGGTTTTAAGTGGGGTTCATGTTACTTGATCTTTAGTTTTATGTTCATCCCTGGTTTTAAGTGGGGTTCATGTTACTCAATCTTTAGTTTTATGTTCATCCCTGGTTTTAAGTGGGGTTCATGTTACTTGATCTTTAGTTTTATGTTCATCCCTGTTTTAAGTGGGGTTCATGTTACTCAATCTTTAGTTTTATGTTCATCCCTGGTTTTAAGTGGGGTTAATGTTACTTGATCTTTAGTTTTATGTTCATCCCTGGTTTTAAGTGGGGTTCATGTTACGTGATCTTTAGTTTTATGTTCATCCCTGGTTTTAAGTGGGGTTCGTGTTACTTGATCTTAGTTTTATGTTCATCCCTGGTTTTTAGTGGGGTTCATGTTACGTGATCTTTAGTTTTATGTTCATCCCTGGTTTTAAGTGGGGTTCATGTTACTTGATCTTTAGTTTTATGTTCATCCCTGGTTTTAAGTGGGGTTCATGTTACGTGATCTTTAGTTTTATGTTCATCCCTGGTTTTAAGTGGGGTTCATGTTACTTGATCTTTAGTTTTATGTTCATCCCTGGTTTTAAGTGGGGTTCATGTTACGTGATCTTTAGTTTTATGTTCATCCCTGGTTTTAAGTGGGGTTCATGTTACTTGATCTTTACTTTTATGTTCATCCCTGGTTTTAAGTGGGGTTCATGTTACTTGATCTTTAGTTTTATGTTCATCCCTGGTTTTAAGTGGGGTTTGTTACTTGATCTTTAGTTTTATGTTCATCCCTGGTTTTAAGGTGGGTTTGTTACTTGATCTTTAGTTTTATGTTCATCCCTGGTTTTAAGTGGGGTTCATGTTACTTGATCTTTAGTTTTATGTTCATCCCTGGTTTTAAGTGGGGTTCATGTTACGTGATCTTTAGTTTTATGTTCATCCCTGGTTTTAAGTGGGGTTCATGTTACTCAATCTTTAGTTTTATGTTCATCCCTGGTTTTAAGTGGGGTTCATGTTACTTGATCTTTAGTTTTATGTTCATCCCTGGTTTTAAGTTGGGTTCATGTTACTTGATCTTTAGTTTTATGTTCATCCCTGGTTTTAAGTGGGGTTCATGTTACATGATCTTTAGTTTTATGTTCATCCCTGGTTTTAAGTGGGGTTCGTGTTACTTGATCTTAGTTTTATGTTCATCCCTGGTTTTAAGTGGGGTTCATGTTACTCAATCTTTAGTTTTATGTTCATCCCTGGTTTTAAGTGGGGTTCATGTTACTTGATCTTTAGTTTTATGTTCATCCCTGGTTTTAAGTGGGGTTCATGTTACTTGATCTTTAGTTTTATGTTCATCCCTGTTTTATGTGGGGTTCATGTTACTTGATCTTTAGTTTTATGTTCATCCCTGGTTTTAAGTGGGGTTCATGTTACTTGATCTTTAGTTTTATGTTCATCCCTGGTTTTAAGTGGGGTTCATGTTACGTGATCTTTAGTTTTATGTTCATCCCTGGTTTTAAGTGGGGTTTATGTTACTTGATCTTTAGTTTTATGTTCATCCCTGGTTTTAAGTGGGGTTCATGTTACTTGATCTTTAATTTTATGTTCATCCCTGTTTTATGTGGGGTTCATGTTACTTGATCTTTAGTTTTATGTTCATCCCTGGTTTTAAGTGGGGTTCATGTTACGTGATCTTTAGTTTTATGTTTATCCCTGGTTTTAAGTGGGGTTCATGTTACGTGATCTTTAGTTTTATGTTCATCCCTGGTTTTAAGTGGGGTTTATGTTACTTGATCTTTAGTTTTATGTTCATCCCTGGTTTTAAGTGGGGTTCATGTTACTTGATCTTTAGTTTTATGTTCATCCCTGTTTTATGTGGGGTTCATGTTACTTGATCTTTAGTTTTATGTTCATCCCTGGTTTTAAGTGGGGTTCGTGTTACTTGATCTTTAGTTTTATGTTCATCCCTGGTTTTAAGTGGGGTTCATGTTACTTGATCTTTAGTTTTATGTTCATCCCTGGTTTTAAGTGGGGTTTATGTTACTTGATCTTTAGTTTTATGTTCATCCCTGTTTTAAGTGGGGTTCATGTTACTTGATCTTTAGTTTTATGTTCATCCCTGGTTTTAAGTGGGGTTCATGTTACTTGATCTTTAGTTTTATGTTCATCCCTGGATTTAAGTGGGGTTCGTGTTACTTGATCTTAGTTTTATGTTCATCCCTGGTTTTAAGTGGGGTTCATGTTACTCAATCTTTAGTTTTATGTTCATCCCTGGTTTGAAGTGGGTTTCATGTTACGTGATCTTTAGTTTTATGTTCATCCCTGGTTTTAAGTGGGGTTCATGTTACTTGATCTTTAGTTTTATGTTCATCCCTGGTTTTAAGTGGGGTTCATGTTACTTGATCTTAGTTTTTATGTTCATCCCTGGTTTTAAGTGGGGTTCATGTTACGTGATCTTTAGTTTTATGTTCATCCCTGGTTTTAAGTGGGGTTCATGTTACTTGATCTTTAGTTTTATGTTCATCCCTGGTTTTAAGTGGGGTTCATGTTACGTGATCTTTAGTTTTATGTTCATCCCTGGTTTTAAGTGGGGTTCATGTTACTTGATCTTTAGTTTTATGTTCATCCCTGGTTTTAAGTGGGGTTCATGTTACTTGATCTTTAGTTTTATGTTCATCCCTGGTTTTAAGTGGGGTTTGTGTTACGTGATCTTTAGTTTTATGTTCATCCCTGGTTTGAAGTGGTGTTCGTGTTACTTGATCTTTAGTTTTATGTTCATCCCTGGTTTTAAGTGGCGTTCGTGTTACTTGATCTTTAGTTTTATGTTCATCCCTGGTTTTAAGTGGGGTTCATGTTACTTGATCTTTAGTTTTATGTTCATCCCTGGTTTTAAGTGGGGTTCGTGTTACTTGATCTTTAGTTTTATCTACATCCCTGGTTTTAAGTGGGGTTCATGTTACTTGATCTTTAGTTTTATGTTCATCCCTGATTTTAAGTGGGGTTCATGTTACTTGATTTTTAGTTTTATGTTCATCCCTGGTTTTAAGTGGGGTTTATGTTACTTGATCTTTAGTTTTATGTTCATCCCTGGTTTTAAGTGGGGTTCATGTTACTTGATCTTTAATTTTATGTTCATCCCTGTTTTATGTGGGGTTCATGTTACTTGATCTTTAGTTTTATGTTCATCCCTGGTTTTAAGTGGGGTTCATGTTACGTGATCTTTAGTTTTATGTTTATCCCTGGTTTTAAGTGGGGTTCATGTTACGTGATCTTTAGTTTTATGTTCATCCCTGGTTTTAAGTGGGGTTTATGTTACTTGATCTTTAGTTTTATGTTCATCCCTGGTTTTAAGTGGGGTTCATGTTACTTGATCTTTAGTTTTATGTTCATCCCTGTTTTATGTGGGGTTCATGTTACTTGATCTTTAGTTTTATGTTCATCCCTGGTTTTAAGTGGGGTTCGTGTTACTTGATCTTTAGTTTTATGTTCATCCCTGGTTTTAAGTGGGGTTCATGTTACTTGATCTTTAGTTTTATGTTCATCCCTGGTTTTAAGTGGGGTTTATGTTACTTGATCTTTAGTTTTATGTTCATCCCTGTTTTAAGTGGGGTTCATGTTACTTGATCTTTAGTTTTATGTTCATCCCTGGTTTTAAGTGGGGTTCATGTTACTTGATCTTTAGTTTTATGTTCATCCCTGGATTTAAGTGGGGTTCGTGTTACTTGATCTTAGTTTTATGTTCATCCCTGGTTTTAAGTGGGGTTCATGTTACTCAATCTTTAGTTTTATGTTCATCCCTGGTTTGAAGTGGGGTTCATGTTACGTGATCTTTAGTTTTATGTTCATCCCTGGTTTTAAGTGGGGTTCATGTTACTTGATCTTTAGTTTTATGTTCATCCCTGGTTTTAAGTGGGGTTCATGTTACTTGATCTTAGTTTTTATGTTCATCCCTGGTTTTAAGTGGGGTTCATGTTACGTGATCTTTAGTTTTATGTTCATCCCTGGTTTTAAGTGGGGTTCATGTTACTTGATCTTTAGTTTTATGTTCATCCCTGGTTTTAAGTGGGGTTCATGTTACGTGATCTTTAGTTTTATGTTCATCCCTGGTTTTAAGTGGGGTTCATGTTACTTGATCTTTAGTTTTATGTTCATCCCTGGTTTTAAGTGGGGTTCATGTTACTTGATCTTTAGTTTTATGTTCATCCCTGGTTTTAAGTGGGGTTTGTGTTACGTGATCTTTAGTTTTATGTTCATCCCTGGTTTGAAGTGGTGTTCGTGTTACTTGATCTTTAGTTTTATGTTCATCCCTGGTTTTAAGTGGCGTTCGTGTTACTTGATCTTTAGTTTTATGTTCATCCCTGGTTTTAAGTGGGGTTCATGTTACTTGATCTTTAGTTTTATGTTCATCCCTGGTTTTAAGTGGGGTTCGTGTTACTTGATCTTTAGTTTTATCTACATCCCTGGTTTTAAGTGGGGTTCATGTTACTTGATCTTTAGTTTTATGTTCATCCCTGATTTTAAGTGGGGTTCATGTTACTTGATTTTTAGTTTTATGTTCATCCCTGTTTTAAGTGGGGTTCATGTTACTTGATCTTTAGTTTTATGTTCATCCCTGTTTTAAGTGGGGTTCGTGTTACTTGATCTTTAGTTTTATGTTCATCCCTGGTTTTAAGTGGGGATCGTGTTACTTGATCTTTAGTTTTATGTTCATTCCTGGTTTTAAGTGGGGTTCATGTTACTTGATCTTTAGTTTTATGTTCATCCCTGGTTTTAAGTGTGGTTCATGTTACCTGATCTTTAGTTTTATGTTCATCCCTGGTTTTAAGTGGGGTTCATGTTACTTGATCTTTAGTTTTATGTTCATCCCTGGTTTTAAGTGGGGTTCATGTTACTTGATCTTTAGTTTTATGTTCATCCCTGGTTTTAAGTGGGGTTCGTGTTACTTGATCTTTAGTTTTATGTTCATTCCTGGTTTGAAGTGGGGTTCGTGTTACTTGATCTTTAGTTTTATGTTCATCCCTGGTTTTAAGTGGCGTTCGTGTTACTTGATCTTTAGTTTTATGTTCATCCCTGGTTTTAAGTGGGGTTCGTGTTACTTGATCTTTAGTTTTATGTTCATCCCTGGTTTTAAGTGGGGTTCGTGTTACTTGATCTTTAGTTTTATGTTCATCCCTGGTTTTAAGTGGGGTTCATGTTACTTGATCTTTAGTTTTATGTTCATCCCTGGTTTTAAGTGGGGTTTATGTTACTTGATCTTTAGTTTTATGTTCATCCCTGTTTTAAGTGGGGTTCATGTTACTTGATCTTTAGTTTTATGTTCATCCCTGGTTTTAAGTGGGGTTCATGTTACTTGATCTTTAGTTTTATGTTCATCCCTGGATTTAAGTGGGGTTCGTGTTACTTGATCTTAGTTTTATGTTCATCCCTGGTTTTAAGTGGGGTTCATGTTACTCAATCTTTAGTTTTATGTTCATCCCTGGTTTGAAGTGGGGTTCATGTTACGTGATCTTTAGTTTTATGTTCATCCCTGGTTTTAAGTGGGGTTCATGTTACTTGATCTTTAGTTTTATGTTCATCCCTGGTTTTAAGTGGGGTTCATGTTACTTGATCTTAGTTTTTATGTTCATCCCTGGTTTTAAGTGGGGTTCATGTTACGTGATCTTTAGTTTTATGTTCATCCCTGGTTTTAAGTGGGGTTCATGTTACTTGATCTTTAGTTTTATGTTCATCCCTGGTTTTAAGTGGGGTTCATGTTACTTGATCTTTAGTTTTATGTTCATCCCTGGTTTTAAGTGGGGTTCATGTTACTTGATCTTTAGTTTTATGTTCATCCCTGGTTTTAAGTGGGGTTCATGTTACTTGATCTTTAGTTTTATGTTCATCCCTGGTTTTAAGTGGGGTTCATGTTACTTGATCTTTAGTTTTATGTTCATCCCTGGTTTTAAGTGGGGTTTGTGTTACGTGATCTTTAGTTTTATGTTCATCCCTGGTTTGAAGTGGTGTTCGTGTTACTTGATCTTTAGTTTTATGTTCATCCCTGGTTTTAAGTGGCGTTCGTGTTACTTGATCTTTAGTTTTATGTTCATCCCTGTTTTAAGTGGGGTTCATGTTACTTGATCTTTAGTTTTATGTTCATCCCTGTTTTAAGTGGGGTTCGTGTTACTTGATCTTTAGTTTTATGTTCATCCCTGGTTTTAAGTGGGGATCGTGTTACTTGATCTTTAGTTTTATGTTCATTCCTGGTTTTAAGTGGGGTTCATGTTACTTGATCTTTAGTTTTATGTTCATCCCTGGTTTTAAGTGGGGTTCATGTTACCTGATCTTTAGTTTTATGTTCATCCCTGGTTTTAAGTGGGGTTCATGTTACTTGATCTTTAGTTTTATGTTCATCCCTGGTTTTAAGTGGGGTTCATGTTACTTGATCTTTAGTTTTATGTTCATCCCTGGTTTTAAGTGGGGTTCGTGTTACTTGATCTTTAGTTTTATGTTCATCCCTGGTTTGAAGTGGGGTTCGTGTTACTTGATCTTTAGTTTTATGTTCATCCCTGGTTTTAAGTGGCGTTCGTGTTACTTGATCTTTAGTTTTATGTTCATCCCTGGTTTTAAGTGGGGTTCGTGTTACTTGATCTTTAGTTTTATGTTCATCCCTGGTTTTAAGTGGGGTTCGTGTTACTTGATCTTTAGTTTTATGTTCATCCCTGGTTTTAAGTGGGGTTCCTGTTACTTGATCTTTAGTTTTATGTTCATCCCTGGTTTTAAGTGGGGTTCATGTTACTTGATTTTTAGTTTTATGTTCATCCCTGTTTTAAATGGGGTTCATGTTACTTGATCTTTAGTTTTATGTTCATCCCTGTTTTAAGTGGGGTTCGTGTTACTTGATCTTTAGTTTTATGTTCATCCCTGGTTTTAGTGGGGTTCGTGTTACTTGATCTTTAGTTTTATGTTCATTCCTGGTTTTAAGTGGGGTTCATGTTACTTGATCTTTAGTTTTATGTTCATCCCTGGTTTTAAGTGGGGTTCATGTTACCTGATCTTTAGTTTTATGTTCATCCCTGGTTTTAAGTGGGGTTCATGTTACTTGATCTTTAGTTTTATGTTCATCCCTGGTTTTAAGTGGGGTTCGTGTTACTTGATCTTAGTTTTATGTTCATCCCTGGTTTTAAGTAGGGATCGTGTTACTTGATCTTTAGTTTAATGTTCATCCCTGGTTTTAAGTGGGGTTCGTGTTACTTGATCTTTAGTTTTATGTTCATCCCTGGTTTTAAGTGGGGTTCGTGTCACTTGATCCTAGTTTTATGTTCATCCCTGGTTTTAAGTAGGGTTCGTGTTACTTGATCTTTAGTTTTATGTTCATCCCTGGTTTTAAGTGAGGTTCATGTTACTTGATCTTTAGTTTTATGTTCATCCCTGTTTTAAGTGGGGTTCATGTTACGTGATCTTTAGTTTTATGTTCATCCCTGGTTTTAAGTGGGGTTCATGTTACTTGATCTTTAGTTTTATGTTCATCCCTGGTTTTAAGTGGGGTTCATGTTACTTGATCTTTAGTTTTATGTTCATCCCTGGTTTTAAGTAGGGTTCATGTTACTTGATCTTTAGTTTTATGTTCATCCCTGGTTTTAAGTGGGGTTCATGTTACTTGATCTTTAGTTTTATGTTCATCCCTGGTTTTAAGTGGGGGTTCGTGTTACTTGATCTTTAGTTTTATGTTCATCCCTGGTTTTAAGTGAGGTTCATGTTACTTGATCTTTAGTTTTATGTTCATCCCTGTTTTAAGTGGGGTTCATGTTACGTGATCTTTAGTTTTATGTTCATCCCTGGTTTTAAGTGGGGTTCATGTTACTTGATCTTTAGTTTTATGTTCATCCCTGGTTTTAAGTGGGGTTCATGTTACTTGATCTTTATTTTTATGTTCATCCCTGTTTTATGTGGGGTTCATGTTACTTGATCTTTAGTTTTATGTTCATCCCTGGTTTTAAGTGGGGTTCGTGTTACTTGATCTTTAGTTTTATGTTCATCCCTGGTTTTAAGTGGGGTTTATGTTACTTGATCTTTAGTTTTATGTTCATCCCTGGTTTTAAGTGGGGTTCATGTTACTTGATCTTTAGTTTTATGTTCATCCCTGGTTTTAAGTGGGGTTCGTGTTACGTGATCTTTAGTTTTATGTTCATCCCTGGTTTTAAGTGGGGTTTATGTTACTTGATCTTTAGTTTTATGTTCATCCCTGTTTTAAGTGGGGTTCATGTTACTTGATCTTTAGTTTTATGTTCATCCCTGGTTTTAAGTGGGGTTCATGTTACTTGATCTTTAGTTTTATGTTCATCCCTGGTTTTAAGTGGGGTTCGTGTTACTTGATCTTAGTTTTATGTTCATCCCTGGTTTTAAGTGGGGTTCATGTTACTCAATCTTTAGTTTTATGTTCATCCCTGGTTTGAAGTGGGGTTCATGTTATGTGATCTTTAGTTTTATGTTCATCCCTGGTTTTAAGTGGGGTTCATGTTACTTGATCTTTAGGTTTATGTTCATCCCTGGTTTTAAGTGGGGTTCATGTTACTTGATCTTAGTTTTTATGTTCATCCCTGGTTTTAAGTGGGGTTCATGTTACGTGATCTTTAGTTTTATGTTCATCCCTGGTTTTAAGTGGGGTTCATGTTACTTGATCTTTAGTTTTATGTTCATCCCTGTTTTATGTGGGGTTCATGTTACTTGATCTTTAGTTTTATGTTCATCCCTGGTTTTAAGTGGGGTTCATGTTACGTGATCTTTAGTTTTATGTTCATTCCTGGTTTTAGTGGGGTTCGTGTTACTTGATCTTTAGTTTTATGTTCATTCCTGGTTTTAAGTGGGGTTCATGTTACTTGATCTTTAGTTTTATGTTCATCCCTGGTTTTAAGTGGGGTTCATGTTACCTGATCTTTAGTTTTATGTTCATCCCTGGTTTTAAGTGGGGTTCATGTTACTTGATCTTTAGTTTTATGTTCATCCCTGGTTTTAAGTGGGGTTCGTGTTACTTGATCTTAGTTTTATGTTCATCCCTGGTTTTAAGTAGGGATCGTGTTACTTGATCTTTAGTTTAATGTTCATCCCTGGTTTTAAGTGGGGTTCGTGTTACTTGATCTTTAGTTTTATGTTCATCCCTGGTTTTAAGTGGGGTTCGTGTCACTTGATCCTAGTTTTATGTTCATCCCTGGTTTTAAGTAGGGTTCGTGTTACTTGATCTTTAGTTTTATGTTCATCCCTGGTTTTAAGTGAGGTTCATGTTACTTGATCTTTAGTTTTATGTTCATCCCTGTTTTAAGTGGGGTTCATGTTACGTGATCTTTAGTTTTATGTTCATCCCTGGTTTTAAGTGGGGTTCATGTTACTTGATCTTTAGTTTTATGTTCATCCCTGGTTTTAAGTGGGGTTCATGTTACTTGATCTTTAGTTTTATGTTCATCCCTGGTTTTAAGTAGGGTTCATGTTACTTGATCTTTAGTTTTATGTTCATCCCTGGTTTTAAGTGGGGTTCATGTTACTTGATCTTTAGTTTTATGTTCATCCCTGGTTTTAAGTGGGGGTTCGTGTTACTTGATCTTTAGTTTTATGTTCATCCCTGGTTTTAAGTGAGGTTCATGTTACTTGATCTTTAGTTTTATGTTCATCCCTGTTTTAAGTGGGGTTCATGTTACGTGATCTTTAGTTTTATGTTCATCCCTGGTTTTAAGTGGGGTTCATGTTACTTGATCTTTAGTTTTATGTTCATCCCTGGTTTTAAGTGGGGTTCATGTTACTTGATCTTTATTTTTATGTTCATCCCTGTTTTATGTGGGGTTCATGTTACTTGATCTTTAGTTTTATGTTCATCCCTGGTTTTAAGTGGGGTTCGTGTTACTTGATCTTTAGTTTTATGTTCATCCCTGGTTTTAAGTGGGGTTTATGTTACTTGATCTTTAGTTTTATGTTCATCCCTGGTTTTAAGTGGGGTTCATGTTACTTGATCTTTAGTTTTATGTTCATCCCTGGTTTTAAGTGGGGTTCGTGTTACGTGATCTTTAGTTTTATGTTCATCCCTGGTTTTAAGTGGGGTTTATGTTACTTGATCTTTAGTTTTATGTTCATCCCTGTTTTAAGTGGGGTTCATGTTACTTGATCTTTAGTTTTATGTTCATCCCTGGTTTTAAGTGGGGTTCATGTTACTTGATCTTTAGTTTTATGTTCATCCCTGGTTTTAAGTGGGGTTCGTGTTACTTGATCTTAGTTTTATGTTCATCCCTGGTTTTAAGTGGGGTTCATGTTACTCAATCTTTAGTTTTATGTTCATCCCTGGTTTGAAGTGGGGTTCATGTTATGTGATCTTTAGTTTTATGTTCATCCCTGGTTTTAAGTGGGGTTCATGTTACTTGATCTTTAGGTTTATGTTCATCCCTGGTTTTAAGTGGGGTTCATGTTACTTGATCTTAGTTTTTATGTTCATCCCTGGTTTTAAGTGGGGTTCATGTTACGTGATCTTTAGTTTTATGTTCATCCCTGGTTTTAAGTGGGGTTCATGTTACTTGATCTTTAGTTTTATGTTCATCCCTGTTTTATGTGGGGTTCATGTTACTTGATCTTTAGTTTTATGTTCATCCCTGGTTTTAAGTGGGGTTCATGTTACGTGATCTTTAGTTTTATGTTCATCCCTGGTTTTAAGTGGGGTTCATGTTACGTGATCTTTAGTTTTATGTTCATCCCTGGTTTTAAGTGGGGTTTATGTTACTTGATCTTTAGTTTTATGTTCATCCCTGGTTTTAAGTGGGGTTCATGTTACTTGATCTTTAGTTTTATGTTCATCCCTGTTTTATGTGGGGTTCATGTTACTTGATCTTTAGTTTTATGTTCATCCCTGGTTTTAAGTGGGGTTCGTGTTACTTGATCTTTAGTTTTATGTTCATCCCTGGTTTTAAGTGGGGTTCATGTTACGTGATCTTTAGTTTTATGTTCATCCCTGGTTTTAAGTGGGGTTCATGTTACTTGATCTTTAGTTTTATGTTCATCCCTGGTTTTAAGTGGGGTTTATGTTACTTGATCTTTAGTTTTATGTTCATCCCTGGTTTTAAGTGGGGTTCATGTTACTTGATCTTTAGTTTTATGTTCATCCCTGTTTTATGTGGGGTTCATGTTACTTGATCTTTAGTTTTATGTTCATCCCTGGTTTTAAGTGGGGTTCGTGTTACTTGATCTTTAGTTTTATGTTCATCCCTGGTTTTAAGTGGGGTTCATGTTACTTGATCTTTAGTTTTATGTTCATCCCTGGTTTTAAGTGGGGTTTATGTTACTTGATCTTTAGTTTTATGTTCATCCCTGTTTTATGTGGGGTTCATGTTACTTGATCTTTAGTTTTATGTTCATCCCTGGTTTTAAGTGGGGTTCATGTTACTTGATCTTTAGTTTTATGTTCATCCCTGGTTTTAAGTGGGGTTCGTGTTACTTGATCTTAGTTTTATGTTCATCCCTGGTTTTAAGTGGGGTTCATGTTATGTGATCTTTAGTTTTATGTTCATCCCTGGTTTTAAGTGGGGTTCATGTTACTTGATCTTTAGTTTTATGTTCATCCCTGGTTTTAAGTGGGGTTCATGTTACTTGATCTTAGTTTTTATGTTCATCCCTGGTTTTAAGTGGGGTTCATGTTACGTGATCTTTAGTTTTATGTTCATCCCTGGTTTTAAGTGGGGTTCATGTTACTTGATCTTTAGTTTTATGTTCATCCCTGGTTTTAAGTGGGGTTCATGTTACTTGATCTTTAGTTTTATGTTCATCCCTGGTTTTAAGTGGGGTTCATGTTACTTGATCTTTAGTTTTATGTTCATCCCTGGTTTTAAGTGGGGTTCATGTTACTTGATCTTTAGTTTTATGTTCATCCCTGGTTTTAAGTGGGGTTCATGTTACGTGATCTTTAGTTTTATGTTCATCCCTGGTTTTAAGTGGGGTTCATGTTACTTGATCTTTAGTTTTATGTTCATCCCTGGTTTTAAGTGAGGTTCATGTTACTTGATCTTTAGTTTTATGTTCATCCCTGTTTTAAGTGGGGTTCATGTTACTTGATTTTTAGTTTTATGTTCATCCCTGTTTTAAGTGGGGTTCGTGTTACTTGATCTTTAGTTTTATGTTCATCCCTGGTTTTAAGTGGGTTTCGTGTTACTTGATCTTTAGTTTTATGTTCATCCCTGTTTTAAGTGGGGTTCATGTTACGTGATCTTTAGTTTTATGTTCATCCCTGGTTTTAAGTGGGGTTCATGTTACTTGATCTTTAGTTTTATGTTCATCCCTGGTTTTAAGTGGGGTTCATGTTACTTGATCTTTAGTTTTATGTTCATCCCTGTTTTATGTGGGGTTCATGTTACTTGATCTTTAGTTTTATGTTCATCCCTGGTTTTAAGTGGGGTTCGTGTTACTTGATCTTTAGTTTTATGTTCATCCCTGGTTTTAAGTGGGGTTCATGTTACTTGATCTTTAGTTTTATGTTCATCCCTGGTTTTAAGTGGGGTTCATGTTACTCAATCTTTAGTTTTATGTTCATCCCTGGTTTTAAGTGGGGTTCATGTTACTTGATCTTTAGTTTTATGTTCATCCCTGGTTTTAAGTGGGGTTCGTGTTACGTGATCTTTAGTTTTATGTTCATCCCTGGTTTTAAGTGGGGTTCGTGTTACTTGATCTTTAGTTTTATGTTCATCCCTGGTTTTAAGTGGGGTTCGTGTTACTTGATCTTTAGTTTTATGTTCATCCCTGGTTTTAAGTGGGGTTCGTGTTACTTGATCTTTAGTTTTATGTTCATCCCTGGTTTTAAGTGGGGTTCGTGTTACTTGATCTTTAGTTTTATGTTCATCCCTGGTTTGAAGTGGGGTTCATGTTACCTGATCTTTAGTTTTATGTTCATCCCTGGTTTTAAGTGGGGTTCATGTTACTTGATCTTTAGTTTTATGTTCATCCCTGGTTTTAAGTGGGGTTCGTGTTACTTGATCTTAGTTTTATGTTCATCCCTGGTTTTAAGTAGGGATCGTGTTACTTGATCTTTAGTTTTATGTTCATCCCTGGTTTTAAGTGGGGTTCGTGTTACTTGATCTTTAGTTTTATGTTCATCCCTGGTTTTAAGTGGGGTTCGTGTTACTTGATCTTTAGTTTTATGTTTATCCCTGGTTTTAAGTGGGGTTCATGTTACTTGATCTTTAGTTTTATGTTCATCCCTGGTTTTAAGTAGGGTTCGTGTTACTTGATCTTTAGTTTTATGTTCATCCCTGGTTTTAAGTGAGGTTCATGTTACTTGATCTTTAGTTTTATGTTCATCCCTGTTTTAAGTGGGGTTCATGTTACGTGATCTTTAGTTTTATGTTCATCCCTGGTTTTAAGTGGGGTTCATGTTACTTGATCTTTAGTTTTATGTGTATGTTTTGTAGATCGTTGTTTGTTTTAAGTGGGGTTCGTGTTACTTGATCTTTAGTTTTATGTGTATGTTTTGTAGATCGTTGTTTGTTTTAAGTGGGGTTCATGTTACTTGATCTTTAGTTTTATGTGTATGTTTTGTAGATCGTTGTTTGTTTTAAGTGGGGTTCGTGTTACTTGATCTTTAGTTTTATGTGTATGTTTTGTAGATCGTTGTTTGTTTTAAGTGGGGTTCCTGTTACTTGATCTTTAGTTTTATGTGTAAGTTTTGTAGATCGTTGTTTGTTTTAAGTGGGGTTCCTGTTACTTGATCTTAGTTTTATGTTCATCCCTGGTTTTAAGTGGGGTTCATGTTACTTGATCTTTAGTTTTATGTTCATCCCTGGTTTTAAGTGGGGTTCGTGTTACCTGATCTTTAGTTTTATGTTCATCCCTGGTTTTAAGTGGGGTTCGTGTTACTTGATCTTTAGTTTTATGTTCATCCCTGGTTTTAAGTGGGGTTCGTGTTACTTGATCTTTAGTTTTATGTTCATCCCTGGTTTTAAGTGGGGTTCATGTTACTTGATCTTAGTTTTATGTTCATCCCTGGTTTTAAGTAGGGTTCATGTTACTTGATCTTTAGTTTTATGTTCATCCCTGGTTTTAAGTGGGGTTCGTGTTACTTGATCTTTAGTTTTATGTGTATGTTTTGTAGATCGTTGTTTGTTTTAAGTGGGGTTCGTGTTACTTGATCTTTAGTTTCATGTGTATGTTTTGTATATCGTTGTTGTTTTAAGTGGGGTTCGTGTTACTTGATCTTTAGTTTTATGTTCATCCCTGGTTTTAAGTGGGGTTCATGTTACTTGATCTTTAGTTTTATGTTCATCCCTGGTTTTAAGTGGGGTTCATGTTACTTGATCTTAGTTTTATGTTCATCCCTGGTTTTAAGTAGGGTTCATGTTACTTGATCTTTAGTTTTATGTTCATCCCTGGTTTTAAGTGGGGTTCGTGTTACTTGATCTTTAGTTTTATGTGTATGTTTTGTAGATCGTTGTTTGTTTTAAGTGGGGTTCGTGTTACTTGATCTTTAGTTTCATGTGTATGTTTTGTAGATCGTTGTTGTTTTAAGTGGGGTTCGTGTTACTTGATCTTTAGTTTTATGTTCATCCCTGGTTTTAAGTGGGGTTCGTGTTACTTGATCTTTAGTTTTATGTGTATGTTTTGTAGATCGTTGTTTGTTTTAAGTGGGGTTCATGTTACTTGATCTTTAGTTTTATATGTATGGTTTGTAGATCATTGTTTGTTTTAAGTGGGGTTCATGTTACTTGATCTTTAGTTTTATGTGTATGTTTTGTAGATCGTTGTTTGTTTTAAGTGGGGTTCGTGTTACTTGATCTTTAGTTTTATGTGTATGTTTTGTAGATCGTTGTTTGTTTTAAGTGGGGTTCGTGTTACTTTATCTTTAGTTTTATGTTCATCCCTGGTTTTAAGTGGGGTTCATGTTACTTGATCTTTAGTTTTATGTTCATCCCTGGTTTTAAGTGGGGTTCATGTTACTTGATCTTTAGTTTTATGTTCATCCCTGTTTTAAGTGGGATTCATGTTACTTGATCTTTAGTTTTATGTGTATGTTTTGTAGATCGTTGTTTGTTTTAAGTGGGGTTCGTGTTACTTGATCTTTAGTTTTATGTGTATGTTTTGTAGATCGTTGTTTGTTTTAAGTGGGGTTCGTGTTACTTTATCTTTAGTTTTATGTTCATCCCTGGTTTTAAGTGGGGTTCATGTTACTTGATCTTTAGTTTTATGTTCATCCCTGGTTTTAAGTGGGGTTCATGTTACTTGATCTTTAGTTTTATGTTCATCCCTGTTTTCAGTGGGGTTCATGTTACTTGATCTTTAGTTTTATGTGTATGTTTTGTAGATCGTTGTTTGTTTTAAGTGGGGTTCGTGTTACTTGATCTTTAGTTTTATGTGTATGTTTTGTAGATCGTTGTTTGTTTTAAGTGGGGTTCGTGTTACTTTATCTTTAGTTTTATGTTCATCCCTGGTTTTAAGTGGGGTTCATGTTACTTGATCTTTAGTTTTATGTTCATCCCTGGTTTTAAGTGGGGTTCATGTTACTTGATCTTTAGTTTTATGTTCATCCCTGTTTTCAGTGGGGTTCATGTTACTTGATCTTTAGTTTTATGTGTATGTTTTGTAGATCGTTGTTTGTTTTAAGTGGGGTTCCTGTTACTTGATCTTTAGTTTTATGTGTATGTTTTGTAGATCGTTGTTTGTTTTAAGTGGGGTTCGTGTTACTTGATCTTTAGTTTTATGTGTAATGTTTTGTAGATCGATGATGGTTTTTTTGTCCTTTTTCTTTTGGCCATTGTTTTGTTCGTCTTTCTTCGATTTATGGATTCTGATTACCTCCCTTTGGTATCTTCAAACTCTTCTTAAACTAGATGATGAGTATTGTTACTCTAGATGGTGACCATTGTTACTCTAGGTTTTGAGTATTGTTACTCTAGATGATGACCATTGTTACTCTAGATGATGACCATTGTTACTCTAGATGATGAGTATTGTTACTCTAGATGATGACCATTGTTACTCTAGATGATGAGTATTGTTACTCTAGATGATGACCATTGTTACTCTAGATGATGAGTATTGTTACTCTAGATGATGACCATTGTTACTCTAGATGATGACCATTGTTACTCTAGGTTGTGAGTATTGTTACTCTAGGTTTTGAGTATTGTTACTCTAGATGATGAACATTGTTACTCTAGATGATGACCATTGTTACTCTAGGTTGTGAGTATTGTTACTCTAGGTTTTGAGTATTGTTACTCTAGGTTTTGAGTATTGTTACTCTAGATGATGACCATTGTTACTCTAGATGATGAGTATTGTTACTCTAGATGATGACCATTGTTACTCTAGATGATGAGTATTGTTACTCTAGATGATGACCATTGTTACTCTAGATGATGACCATTGTTACTCTAGGTTGTGAGTATTGTTACTCTAGGTTTTGAGTATTGTTACTCTAGATGATGAACATTGTTACTCTAGATGATGACCATTGTTACTCTAGATGGTGACCATTGTTACTCTAGATGATGACCATTGTTACTCTAGATGATGACCATTGTTACTCTAGATGATGAGTATTGTTACTCTAGATGATGAGCATTGTTACTCTAGATGATGACCATTGTTACTCTAGATGATGAGCATTGTTACTCTAGATGGTGACCATTGTTACTCTAGATGATGAGTATTGTTACTCTAGATGATGAGCATTGTTACTCTAGATGATGACCATTGTTACTCTAGATGATGAGCATTGTTACTCTAGATGGTGACCATTGTTACTCTAGGTTGGGAGAAGAGTATTGTTACTCTAGATGATGAGCATTGTTACTCTAGATGATGAGTATTGTTACTCTAGATGGTGACCATTGTTACTCTAGATGGTGACCATTGTTACTCTAGATGATGACCATTGTTACTCTAGGTTGGGAGAAGAGTATTGTTACTCTAGATGATGAGCATTGGTACTCTAGATGGTGACCATTGTTACTCTAGGTTGGGAGAAGAGTATTGTTACTCTAGATGATGAGTATTGTTACTCTAGATGATGAGTATTGTTACTCTAGATGATGACCATTGTTACTCTGGATGGTGACCATTGTTACTCTAGATGATGAGTATTGTTACTCTAGATGGTGACCATTGTTACTCTAGATGGTGACCATTGTTACTCTAGGTTGTGAGTATTGTTACTCTAGGTTTTGAGTATTGTTACTCTAGATGGTGACCATTGTTACTCTAGATGGTGACCATTGTTACTCTAGATGATGACCATTGTTACTCTAGATGATGAGCATTGGTACTCTAGATGATGAGCATTGTTACTCTAGATGGTGACCATTGTTACTCTAGATGGTGACCATTGTTACTCTAGATGATGACCATTGTTACTCTAGATGATGAGCATTGGTACTCTAGATGGTGACCAGTGTTACTCTAGATGATGACCATTGTTACTCTAGGTTGGGAGAAGAGTATTGTTACTCTAGATGGTGAGCATTATTGCTTAGCAAGAACTACTCGCTGACTAGTAAATTACATAAAATCAAACGTGTAGTCGTAGATCAAATTTTTTTTTTTTTATTTTCAGTGGAAGTTTACGTTATAAAAACAAAAAAGGAAATACTGCTTTACATTTGTGTTCATTACTGAATAAAACGGAGTGTATGAAATTGATACTACGCACACAACCAGAGCTTGCCAGCGTAGAGAACAACAACGGTCACACTCCACTAGATATAGCCAAAGAAAACACCCATGAAATTTGCATTGACTTGGTAAGTGTGGAGTTACTTGGTATTACAGAATTGTGGTGTGAAATAAATGAACAGAATGTTAGTGATAATAAACACTGATTATATAAGTAGATTTAAATCTACTATATAGACACATCAATGATGTAAAGATAAGCGTCTGTATCTCGAGTGCAGTAGATCTAGAGTTGGAGCCTTGGTCAGGTGAAAGCGTCTGTGTCTCGAGTGCAGTAGATCTAGAGTTGGAGTCCTGGTCAGGTGAAAGCGTCTGTGCCTCGAGTGCAGTAGATCTAGAGTTGGAGTCCTGGTCAGGTGAAAGCGTCTGTGCCTCGAGTGCAGTAGATCTAGAGTTGGAGTCCTGGTCAGGTGAAAGTGTCTGTGCCTCGAGTGCAGTAGATCTAGAGTTGGAGTCCTGGTCAGGTGAAAGCGTCTGTGCCTCGAGTGCAGTAGATCTAGAGTTGGAGTCCTGGTCAGGTGAAAGTGTCTGTGCCTCGAGTGCAGTAGATCTAGAGTTGGAGTCCTGGTCAGGTGAAAGCGTCTGTGCCTCGAGTGCAGTAGATCTAGAGTTGGAGCCCTGGTCAGGTGAAAGTGTCTGTGCCTCGAGTGCAGTAGATCTAGAGTTGGAGTCCTGGTCAGGTGAAAGCGTCTGTGCCTCGAGTGCAGTAGATCTAGAGTTGGAGTCCTGGTCAGGTGAAAGTGTCTGTGCCTCGAGTGCAGTAGATCTAGAGTTGGAGTCCTGGTCAGGTGAAAGCGTCTGTGTCTCGAGTGCAGTAGATCTAGAGTTGGAGCCCTGGTCAGGTGAAAGTGTCTGTGCCTCGAGTGCAGTAGATCTAGAGTTGGAGCCCTGGTCAGGTGAAAGTGTCTGTCTCTCGAGTGCAGTAGATCTAGAGTCGGAGTCCTGGTCAGGTGAAAGTGTCTGTGCCTCGAGTGCAGTAGATCTAGAGTTGGAGCCCTGGTCAGGTGAAAGTGTCTGTGTCTCGAGTGCAGTAGATCTAGAGTCGGAGTCCTGGTCAGGTGAAAGTGTCTGTGCCTCGAGTGCAGTAGATCTAGAGTTGGAGTCCTGATCAGGTGAAAGTGTCTGTGTCTCGAGTGCAGTAGATCTAGAGTTGGAGCCCTGGTCAGGTGAAAGCGTCTGTGTCTCGAGTGCAGTAGATCTAGAGTTGGAGTCCTGGTCAGGTGAAAGCGTCTGTGCCTCGAGTGCAGTAGATCTAGAGTTGGAGTCCTGGACAGGTGAAAGTGTCTGTGTCTCGAGTGCAGTAGATCTAGAGTTGGAGCCCTGGTCAGGTGAAAGTGTCTGTGTCTCGAGTGCAGTAGATCTAGAGTTGGAGCCCTGGTCAGGTGAAAGCGTCTGTGTCTCGAGTGCAGTAGATCTAGAGTTGGAATCCTGGTCAGGTGAAAGTGTCTGTGCCTTGAGTGCAGTAGATCTAGAGTTGGAGTCCTGGTCAGGTGAAAGCGTCTGTGCCTCGAGTGCAGTAGATCTAGAGTTGGAGTCCTGGTCAGGTGAAAGCGTCTGCCTCGAGTGCAGTAGATCTAGAGTTGGAGTCCTGGTCAGGTGAAAGCGTCTGTGCCTCGAGTGCAGTAGATCTAGAGTTGGAGTCCTGGTCAGGTGAAAGCATCTGTGCCTCGAGTGCAGTAGATCTAGAGTTGGAGTCCTGGTCAGGTGAAAGCGTCTGTGCCTCGAGTGCAGTAGATCTAGAGTTGGAGTCCTGGTCAGGTGAAAGCGTCTGTGCCTCGAGTGCAGTAGATCTAGAGTTGGAGTCCTGGACAGGTGAAAGTGTCTGTGCCTCGAGTGCAGTAGATCTAGAGTCGGAGTCCTGGTCAGGTGAAAGCGTCTGTGCCTCGAGTGCAGTAGATCTAGAGTTGGAGTCCTGGTCAGGTGAAAGCGTCTGTGCCTCGAGTGCAGTAGATCTAGAGTTGGAGTCCTGGTCAGGTGAAAGTGTCTGTGTCTCGAGTGCAGTAGATCTAGAGTTGGAGCCCTGGTCAGGTGAAAGCGTCTGTGTCTCGAGTGCAGTAGATCTAGAGTTGGAGTCCTGGTCAGGTGAAAGTGTCTGTGTCTCGAGTGCAGTAGATCTAGAGTTGGAGTCCTGGTCAGGTGAAAGTGTCTGTGCCTCGAGTGCAGTAGATCTAGAGTTGGAGTCCTGGTCAGGTGAAAGCGTCTGCCTCGAGTGCAGTAGATCTAGAGTTGGAGTCCTGGTCAGGTGAAAGCGTCTGTGTCTCGAGTGCAGTAGATCTAGAGTTGGAGCCCTGGTCAGGTGAAAGCGTCTGTGTCTCGAGTGCAGTAGATCTAGAGTTGGAGCCCTGGTCAGGTGAAAGCGTCTGTGTCTCGAGTGCAGTAGATCTAGAGTTGGAGTCCTGGTCAGGTGAAAGTGTCTGTGCCTCGAGTGCAGTAGATCTAGAGTTGGAGTCCTGGTCAGGTGAAAGCGTCTGCCTCGAGTGCAGTAGATCTAGAGTTGGAGTCCTGGTCAGGTGAAAGCGTCTGCCTCGAGTGCAGTAGATCTAGAGTTGGAGTCCTGGTCAGGTGAAACTTAATCAAACAACAATCAACGACTATAAACTTGGTATTTGTTGTTTCTTCAGTATGCAGCTGTAAGGAGTAAGAGTAAATCAGGATAATGTGTGAGTGGAGCGACGTGTCTACCTGCAGACTGTTATTTCAGTGATCCATTTTGGTATAGTACAAAGCAGACATCATCATCATCATTATTTCATTGTTTTAACTTGTTCTTACCATGATTTAGATAAAATAAATGCTGATTTGGCATTAAAAACAATCACTCATTAACTCTGTTAAATCTATTATAAAGAGATTTAGTTTGTGATACAACAGATCTACAGACTATTAATATCCAATGTACACAATCGCATTGGTGGCGTAATGGGTAGCATGCTCGCCTCGAGTGTGGAAGATCATGGGTTCGAGCCTCGTTCGGGTCTAACCAAAGACTATAAAATTGGTATTTGTTCCTTCTCCGCTTAGCACGAAACATTAAAATGAAAGAGCAAAGACTGGTTGGCTCGGAATCAGGATAATGTGTCGAGTGTTTCAGTGTGCTGGCACTATAAAAATCCAACTCAGGGTCTAGACCAAAGCGGACTTCATCATCATTGAAAATTAACTTGTTTTGGCCATGATATAGCTGAAAAATTGCTGAATTGGCATTAAACAACAATCACTCACTCACTCCTATGTACACTGTCCACATTTTTTTGTTATACTTTTTCAGCTGAAGGCAGCTTTACAAGGAAGGAAGGATGTGTTCGGTAACATTAATATTGACTGGGATCTCTCTTTTGTAAGTTTATCTTTTCAAGAACGTTGAATTAAAAAGAGAAAAAAGAGTGAACTGACTTTAAACCCAAAAGTAATGGTACCTGTATACATATATTCTGCTTGTCTCTCAATCATTAACAGCACATTAAATCATGAATCATGGATTATTTGAACATTTTAGTCAGGCATTGGTAAGATGTTCACATGTACTCCTGGTACAAATCATGAATCATGGATTATTTGAACATTTTAGTCAGGCATTGGTAGAATGTTCACATGTACTCCTGGTACAAATCATGAATCATGGATTATTTGAACATTTTAGTCAGGCATTGGTAAGATGTTCACATGTACTCCTGGTACAAATCATGAATCATGGATTATTTGAACATTTTAGTCAGGCATTGGTAGGATGTTCACATGTACTCCTGGTACAAATCATGAATCATGGATTATTTGAACATTTTAGTCAGGCATTGGTAAGATGTTCACATGTACTCCTGGTACAAATCATGAATCATGGATTATTCGAACATTTTAGTCAGGCATTGGTAAGATGTTCACATGTACTCCTGGTACAAATCATGAATCATGGATTATTTGAACATTTTAGTCAGGCATTGGTAAGATGTTCACATGTACTCCTGGTACAAATCATGAATCATGGATTATTTGAACATTTTAGTCAGGCATTGGTAGAATGTTCACATGTACTCCTGGTACAAATCATGAATCATGGATTATTTGAACATTTTAGTCAGGCATTGGTAAGATGTTCACATGTACTCCTGGTACAAATCATGAATCATGGATTATTTGAACATTTTAGTCAGGCATTGGTAAGATGTTCACATGTACTCCTGGTACAAATCATGAATCATGGATTATTTGAACATTTTAGTCAGGCATTGGTAAGATGTTCACATGTACTCCTGGTACAAATCATGAATCATGGATTATTTGAACATTTTAGTCAGGCATTGGTAGGATGTTCACATGTACTCCTGGTACAAATCATGAATCATGGATTATTTGAACATTTTAGTCAGGCATTGGTAGGATGTTCACATGTACTCCTGGTACAAATCATGAATCATGGATTATTTTAACATTTTAGTCAGGCATTGGTAGAATGTTCACATGTACTCCTGGTACAAATCATGAATCATGGATTATTTGAACATTTTAGTCAGGCATTGGTAGAATGTTCACATGTACTCCTGGTACAAATCATGAATCATGGATTATTTGAACATTTTAGTCAGGCATTGGTAAGATGTTCACATGTACTCCTGGTACAAATCATGAATCATGGATTATTTGAACATTTTAGTCAGGCATTGGTAAGATGTTCACATGTACTCCTGGTACAAATCATGAATCATGGATTATTTGAACATTTTAGTCAGGCATTGGTAGGATGTTCACATGTACTCCTGGTACAAATCATGAATCATGGATTATTTGAACATTTTAGTCAGGCATTGGTAGGATGTTCACATGTACTCCTGGTACAAATCATGAATCATGGATTATTTGAACATTTTAGTCAGGCATAGGTAGAATGTTCACATGTACTCCTGGTACAAATCATGAATCATGGATTATTTGAACATTTTAGTCAGGCATTGGTAGAATGTTCACATGTACTCCTGGTACAAATCATGAATCATGGATTATTTGAACATTTTAGTCAGGCATTGGTAGGATGTTCACATGTACTCCTGGTACAAATCATGAATCATGGATTATTTGAACATTTTAGTCAGGCATTGGTAAGATGTTCACATGTACTCCTGGTACAAATCATGAATCATGGATTATTTGAACATTTTAGTCAGGCATTGGTAGGATGTTCACATGTACTCCTGGTACAAATCATGAATCATGGATTATTTGAACATTTTAGTCAGGCATTGGTAAGATGTTCACATGTACTCCTGGTACAAATCATGAATCATGGATTATTTGAACATTTTAGTCAGGCATTGGTAGAATGTTCACATGTACTCCTGGTACAAATCATGAATCATGGATTATTTGAACATTTTAGTCAGGCATTGGAAGGATGTTCACATGTACTCCTGGTACAAATCATGAATCATGGATTATTTGAACATTTTAGTCAGGCATTTGTAGAATGTTCACATGTACTCCTGGTACAAATCATGAATCATGGATTATTTGAACATTTTAGTCAGGCATTGGTAGAATGTTCACATGTACTCCTGGTACAACTCATGAATCATGGATTATTTGAACATTTTAGTCAGGCATTGGTAGAATGTTCACATGTACTCCTGGTACAAATCATGAATCATGGATTATTTGAACATTTTAGTCAGGCATTGGTAAGATGTTCACATGTACTCCTGGTACAAATCATGAATCATGGATTATTTGAACATTTTAGTCAGGCATTGGTAAGATGTTCACATGTACTCCTGGTACAAATCATGAATCATGGATTATTTGAACATTTTAGTCAGGCATTGGTAGGATGTTCACATGTACTCCTGGTACAAATCATGAATCATGGATTATTTGAACATTTTAGTCAGGCATTGGTAGAATGTTCACATGTACTCCTGGTACAAATCATGAATCATGGATTATTTGAACATTTTAGTCAGGCATTGGTAGAATGTTCACATGTACTCCTGGTACAAATCATGAATCATGGATTATTTGAACATTTTAGTCAGGCATTGGTAAGATGTTCACATGTACTCCTGGTACAAATCATGAATCATGGATTATTTGAACATTTTAGTCAGGCATTGGTAAGATGTTCACATGTACTCCTGGTACAAATCATGAATCATGGATTATTTGAACATTTTAGTCAGGCATTGGTAGGATGTTCACATGTACTCCTGGTACAAATCATGAATCATGGATTATTTGAACATTTTAGTCAGGCATTGGTAAGATGTTCACATGTACTCCTGGTACAAATCATGAATCATGGATTATTTGAACATTTTAGTCAGGCATAGGTAGAATGTTCACATGTACTCCTGGTACAAATCATGAATCATGGATTATTTGAACATTTTAGTCAGGCATTGGTAGAATGTTCACATGTACTCCTGGTACAAATCATGAATCATGGATTATTTGAACATTTTAGTCAGGCATTGGTAGGATGTTCACATGTACTCCTGGTACAAATCATGAATCATGGATTATTTGAACATTTTAGTCAGGCATTGGTAAGATGTTCACATGTACTCCTGGTACAAATCATGAATCATGGATTATTTGAACATTTTAGTCAGGCATTGGTAAGATGTTCACATGTACTCCTGGTACAAATCATGAATCATGGATTATTTGAACATTTTAGTCAGGCATTGGTAGGATGTTCACATGTACTCCTGGTACAAATCATGAATCATGGATTATTTGAACATTTTAGTCAGGCATTGGTAAGATGTTCACATGTACTCCTGGTACAAATCATGAATCATGGATTATTTGAACATTTTAGTCAGGCATTGGTAGAATGTTCACATGTACTCCTGGTACAAATCATGAATCATGGATTATTTGAACATTTTAGTCAGGCATTGGAAGGATGTTCACATGTACTCCTGGTACAAATCATGAATCATGGATTATTTGAACATTTTAGTCAGGCATTGGTAGAATGTTCACATGTACTCCTGGTACAAATCATGAATCATGGATTATTTGAACATTTTAGTCAGGCATTGGTAGAATGTTCACATGTACTCCTGGTACAAATCATGAATCATGGATTATTTGAACATTTTAGTCAGGCATTGGTAGGATGTTCACATGTACTCCTGGTACAAATCATGAATCATGGATTATTTGAACATTTTAGTCAGGCATTGGTAGAATGTTCACATGTACTCCTGGTACAAATCATGAATCATGGATTATTTGAACATTTTAGTCAGGCATTGGTAAGATGTTCACATGTACTCCTGGTACAAATCATGAATCATGGATTATTTGAACATTTTAGTCAGGCATTGGTAGATGTTCACATGTACTCCTGGTACAAATCATGAATCATGGATTATTTGAACATTTTAGTCAGGCATTGGTAAGATGTTCACATGTACTCCTGGTACAAATCATGAATCATGGATTATTTGAACATTTTAGTCAGGCATTGGTAAGATGTTCACATGTACTCCTGGTACAAATCATGAATCATGGATTATTTGAACATTTTAGTCAGGCATTGGTAAGATGTTCACATGTACTCCTGGTACAATCATGAATCATGGATTATTTGAACATTTTAGTCAGGCATTGGTAGGATGTTCACATGTACTCCTGGTACAAATCATGAATCATGGATTATTTGAACATTTTAGTCAGGCATTGGTAAGATGTTCACATGTACTCCTGGTACAAATCATGAATCATGGATTATTTGAACATTTTAGTCAGGCATTGGTAAGATGTTCACATGTACTCCTGGTACAAATCATGAATCATGGATTATTTGAACATTTTAGTCAGGCATTGGTAAGATGTTCACATGTACTCCTGGTACAAATCATGAATCATGGATTATTTGAACATTTTAGTCAGGCATTGGTAAGAATGTTCACATGTACTCCTGGTACAAATCATGAATCATGGATTATTTGAACATTTTAGTCAGGCATTGGTAAGATGTTCACATGTACTCCTGGTACAAATCATGAATCATGGAGTATTTGAACATTTTAGTCAGGCATTGGTAGAATGTTCACATGTACTCCTGGTACAAATCATGAATCATGGATTATTTGAACATTTTAGTCAGGC